>JAAGNO010029501.1:134934-152332 GCA_033439905.1 Ceryle rudis
GAAGCAAGTTTTCCCCCTTGGAGAGCCTATTGGTAGTGGGGCTGTGCTAAACCCTAGCCTTTCCTTGTGCTTTGCATGAACACCAAAGAACAAAAAAGCAAAGTTTTGCTATCTTGCAACAGCAAAGTAAATTAAAGAAATGAAATTAAAAAATTAAAGAAAAGAAAAAGCTCTATATATCCATTTCTGACAAGCTGTAAGTAGGCGCTGTGCTCCCATTATGTCTGAGTGACCTTCTCACCATGGCCAACCTCAGCTCAGCTCCTCTAGAACCAACACTGTTGTGAGACGTGACAGGAACTAACAGGTCCTGCCGATACCACACAGGCTGCCTCAGAGATGTTTTCATCAACATGATACTTAGAACAGCAATGGCAGAGAGCAGCTTAGTGCAGCTGCAGCACAGCTGAGCCACAGCTCGCAGCAGTGAGAAAGTCTGAGAACAAGGCTTTGCACCAGGGCCTGCACAAGCAGAGTCCAGCTCAACCTGAAAGGTAGCAGGGATGTCTCTCTAAAGTAATGCCAACTGCAAAATTCAGAGAGTCCTACTCGGAGGAACCAAACAGCTCAAGGACTTCCACAGACATCTGTCAGAAATACTCAAGATCAGAAGCATTCTCTCCTAGTTCTATTTTTCTACCATTTTCCTTTAGTAGGATACAGGGAAATCCTTTACCACCACTAAACGCAGTCATGTACATACTGCAGAGTGACAATTTTTTAAATAACTACTTTAAGAAGCCTTGTTTTAACCTCTTTAGGATTACGAAACAGCAGTATGAAAGACAAATGGGGACTTTTAAACATTACGTATGCTGTCAGTGTCTTGGGGTACTGAAGAATTTTATTATGAAATAAAGAAAAATGAACATATATGATGACTTAAAAAAAAACCCCAGCCTTGATTTCTTGATAGTTACCATCTAAAGGTACATAACACAAGTTTTCATTATTTTTCACAAGAGTTCCCAGATTTCTTCTAAACTAACAGCTAATGACAGTGTCCTGTGTCTCCAACGTTCTGCAAAAAGTAAAACACTTTCATAGATGAAGTAGAAATAGAGTGGCTGAGGTCTCCTGGAAGAAATCTGGGGGACATAACGTGAAACTTCAGGCTCAGTGCAAGAAGACCAAAATGGACAATCACTTAACTTTATCAAGATATACTCCATTTCATGGCTTAGTGTAAATGCTATTAAAGCAGCTGTCAAGTACAAAAGTAAGCTGAAGTACCAGACAGTGTCAGATAGGGCTGGAAGAAACTATTTTTTTAATAAAGATCATGATTTCATTATATCAACAGTAGTCACTCATCAAATACCAGCTAATATTATTTGTCAGAACTACTATAATAATACAAACATTTAGGCTGCATTGGAAATATACTAAACACACAAGAAACTTTTCTGAGGACAAAATCAATGGGGGCAGTTTTCTGGCTGAATCAAAACTAACAAGAAAATAAGGAATTGAAGAAAAAAAAAATAAAAACAAAACACAAAAAAACCCCAACCAAAATAAAAAAAAAAACAAACAAACAACAAAGCAGCCACAGATTTGGTTAAATTTGGTTTAATGGATGCACAGTAGGTACATTAATAATGTAAAATCACTGAGTACATCAACCCATCCGCTGCTTTCTTAATGTTTTCCAGTCACGTAATGGTTAATTCTCACAAAACTACGAGAGTCATCTACAAAAGCCTGTTACAAAGCCATTCCCACTGAAGTGCACAAATACAGCCTGACTTGCAAACAGCAAGGGAAACTAGTAATAGGGTAATAGAGAAGGTGCAAAAAGCTCTGATCTCTTATGAGCTGCTGAGTCTTTTTATTCAAATTATACTTCATATATGTGTGGCAGGAAGAATGTAGGTGGTTTCTTTGACCCTGGCTGATCGGAGGACCCAGGTGTTTCTGATAACAGCAGAATCCTTTTGTCCTCATAACATTTCATCTCTCTTGCTTCAATATCTGGTTTCCCGCTAAACATTTGCCTTGAAATCTGTCCCAGGAGTGCAGAGTGGACAGATCCCTCACGACAGCAGCTGTAAGGTAGCGTGCGGAGGGTTAGCTCTACTACAGCAAGGTACGACTTTCCCAAACTCTGCTATCCTCCACCCTCTTAAAGAAAAGCCAATGTCTACTGGTTTCTTGAGAGGCTCTCCATTAGCCTACCTTGAGGCATTAGAATATGAAGAGGTAAAAACCAGTTTCTTATTGCAGTGACAACAGGAATCAGAGCAGCAGTGCTCTCTTTGAGGAGAGAACGTGTTTTTAACACAAAATTCTCTCAAAGATTTTTAAAAGCTGAAAAGTGAGAACAAAGATGGGACTGCACGACTACACCAGCTCACAAGATGAAGCTACCAATAGCTGTACTATTAGAATAGAAAGGAGAGGAGAAAAAGGCTGGTTATAGTTTTTAAAAAGGAAATGTGATGAAAGGCACACCCACAAAAGGCTGAAAACCAAAAAGCCTTCAAATACTCATTTCTTTCAGTGAACAAACAGGTAGCCAGAGATAATCCTGGTCCTTTGATTGACTTCCCTGTACACTGCCTTTGTTATCTCCTGCTCTTGCAAAGGTCTTTCTCTTCCCTTTCTCAGCAGCTGTTGCTACGGGCAAAATCAGCATCTTCTTCACCCTTTGCAGGAAATTACAGTGCTAGACGTCCCTCCATTCACAAATTGTGGCTCCACAATGACTACAATGACGTGAGGCCTGAGTAGCCCAACTGGTTTTAATTTACATCAGGTAACTGGATTTGCACTTGTGCCAATGGGAACAGTACCTGGCCCAGAGAGCCAAGCCATAAACAGGTGGGAAGAAGTTTGGAGAGAGTTCATCACCAGGGATATGAGAAATGTGCGCATGAAAACAGTTTAGTCAGCAATCACTCACCTCTAATTTTATTTTTTTTTTGTAACCACAATGGGTTTATCCAAGAGCCCTGTAGACTTTAATCTGGGTACATTACACAACCCTGTCTACTACAGCATTAAAAGGCAGGTGTATTCAGAGACGCGCACGCAGAGATCGTTCGCAATCTCCGAACCGCGGAGATGTTTCTGCTGGCTCTTTGCTCTGCCACCTGTACACTCATCGTTAAGTCAGGGAACAGACTGGCTGGCTGATCGTACAAGTTCAGAAAATCAAAGCCAGGCAGACGATGGCGTGGGAGGCTGAGCATGAATTGTTGCAGGGCTCTGAGTAACGCTCCGGCAGGGAAGCACGCAGGAAGCTGTGCAGAGCCAGGAAGGACACTGCCCCGGTGCTTCCTTTCTGCCACTTCAAAAATATCGACTAACAGACCTCTTTAAAAATAATAATAATAAAAAAAAAAAAAAAGTGCTTTGGACAGATCCTGACGTTAGTTCTTGGCCTTTGCCTCATATTATCTTACTGAAAAATAGAAGGAAAGTACTGCAAGTAGTTAATAGCTTCTCTTAAACAGGATGCTGAGGATAGTGATTACAAGGCACTCTGTAGAAAAGACTTTGAAACGTGCAAGCTGTGTATTCACAGTCTGGGCATGAATGCAGTTTGTACAAGTCCTTGTTACTGTTTTGTGGACACAGAAGATTGTTTTCTTTTACTTACTCCCTTCCGAGTCCCTCTTCGTGTACTCTCTCTCCACATATTGTTTGAAAAGAGAACATCAAGCAACATATAAAAAGGCTTTGTATTGGTTATACTGCACCCAGTCATTTGTATCGCTTTTAGTTTTGGAGTTCACAGACGCCTTGTTATCGCGAAGCCAGAGCCATGCTGAAATCTAGGTTTGAGACAGAGCCACTGAACCGATCTGTGACCGTGAACAAGGTACTTGATCTCCCAGTGCTTTGATTAATCGTGTCATAAAACGGGGTAAAAAGCAGCATCCCACTGAAATACATATGCTTTATCAGAGATTAAGCTATCTTCTCTAAATAACACATATGTAGAGACACACACACAAAAGGGTCTCGTGCTTTCTTGCCTCATTTTGGTAGCTGCTTTCCTAAAATTCTGCACAGCTTCACATCTGTCCTAATAGTATCAGAATATTGAACCTATAGACAAAGGCATATCTGATTCACAACTAAGTGAATACGACTCAGCTTTATGCAAAGTGCCATCATAAGCCTTGCTGAGCACTCAGCATAAGCCATTGCAAGCAGGACTTAAAGTAGCAGGAAGTTTGAACTTAAGAAATGGCAGCTCTGTTATTGCTCCTTGTCTTAAAATTGATAGGTTTGACCTTCTACATTTATCTTCTGTGGTCATTAATCAGTTCTGAGTGAAAGCTGAAGTTACAACATGCTATGTCCTTTCACTGTTCATTTTATTTAAACTTCTAATCTTGCACTTTGTTTAATATTCCACACCAGGAGTGGGGTGAAATGGTCCCCAGGAGCTCAACAATCCACATATAGCAAACCAAATGCCAGGCATTCGTTAAATTAATTAACAAAAATGCACACCAAAATATATCGTCTTTTAAGGCTGCAAAGGGATTTCACTCCTACCTATCAGCTACCTTGAGAGAAAGCTTTAGGCTTTATCAACACTATTCTAGCCCTGCAAAGTTTCAGACAGAAAACCTCAAAATCCTTTTTCATAAATTCTTGAATCGCGGCCTCTTTGATCAACATCAACAGTACCATTCAAGGATTTTTTTAAATCCTGAGTGCCTTGGGAAATGCAATGTACAAGTAGCAAAAAGGCTACCTAATGGCCATATGGAATGTAGTTTATTCTTGCCCACTTGCAAGGAACACAGAAACGCCTGTATGAAATGTCTCCGGGGGCTGGGCGCAAGACAGATGAAAATTCAGGAAATGGGTAGAGAGGGGAACAGAGGAGCAGCTTTGAATGTTGAACTGCCATTCACAGCAGCAGGACTTGGAGTCAAAAATGAAGACAGAAATGGATTATCACCTTTTATAAAGAGCAAAGTCTCTGACATGATTTAAAGCTTGCATCATAGCTCCAGTCAGAGCTCAGGCGATGCGTGCTGCGCTGTCTGCAGGGCTGCACAGGAGGGGAAAAAAAAAAATCTAAGCAGACTTTAGGAACCTTAATAATATACAAAGCCTCAACGCATGACCCTCGTATTTATTTTTCAACCAAAAGCTATCTAAAAGAATGAGCCTTAAAAAAGCTTGATGTTGATTAACCAGGTCTGACTGTAATTAAGTTTATGAATAGAGAGAAAAATGCAAAATTTTATTAACTGTGGAAGGAATGTTAGGTCCTTAACTGCCCAGCAAGTTCGTGAAGACAAAGGAGATCGGTTTACAAGGGTTAAGTAAACATAATATTTTATATTACAGTTCAAATGAATCCAATTTCAACAAGACTGTGTAAGAGTCTAAAAATTGGTTTACCAGATTGAACATTTTTATGAACATTAAAACCCATTACATTGCTCTGAAGTACAGCTACTGAACAGCCAGAGCCACATAAAGAAACCATTTGTTTCTTAGCCCTATGGCTGAATTGCTTCTAGCCTCCTTGCTAGTCATGTCTGGTGGGTTCCCTGTATTTATTTTTACACGCCTACGTGTTGTGCATTTTGTATTCCTTTAAGTTTCCAAGGTCATGTCAAAACAAAATGCATTCCTGAGTGGGTCAGCATAGGAATAGCCACAGCAGACACTAACGTAAGAACTCGATGCTGACTGCAAATCTGAGAAAAGTAACCAGCTGTTGTGAAACACAAATTTCTGGTAAGGGAAGGAGGCAGCACATGAACACAGTGCTCTGAAAAGTGCTGGTTTAGCAGTAATTGACCTTAAGGTCCTTTATTTATCTATAGAAAAGACATGCATTTATAGCCTCCTCATTCTGTTTAGCTAATCACTGGGTCTGATGAGGCTGCAAACAAAGCTGCCAATTAGCACTAATTATGATAGCCATATTTCATTCGGATTAATGAGTCTGAACCAATGAACTCCCTTGGAGAGGAAAAGACCTTTTAAGCACTTTTCAGAAGATTTCCAGCACCGCAAAGAACTAGACCACAAATACTACAAGCAGGTATCCGGTGGTGACTGGTCACCGTTTGAGGGAAAATAAGCATAATGGAAAATAAGATAATGGAGAGGCTATTATACAGCACGACACAGAGGGGGTCCTGTGTGCCTCCCGCAGCTTGCAGAACAGTTCCCCCATCAAACCACAACTGCCTCCGCAGAACACACCGCTTGTTAGGAGCTGTAAAATTCAAACAGCCCTCACCTTGCAGCTTACCATTCCTTTTCTGCACGGCTGCGGCTGTTCCAAGCGGTATCAGTTGCCCTGGTCTTACTTGGGCCATACCTGTACCGTGGCCAGCAGCAAACAGCCGAGGAGAGCCGCTCGCTCTGGTGAGAGCCAACGGGCCAAAGGCTGATGTAGGCACCACAGATGAATTTGCTGAAGCCTATGGCAAGGGAAAAAAAAAATTACCTTGGGCATTTTGAGCTATAGCTTTTTATGGCTGAATTACATGGCAGATAAACCTTTAATGCACCTCATGAGTAAAGCACACTAGTCCAGGCCTAAGGCTGGTGGATGAAGGAAATCAAGGAAACGTCAAGGTGTGGGTTATACCACACAATCAGCTACTCTGGCTCAGGTCCCACTGCCCCTGCAGCAGCTCTGAACGCGGCCGTCCAGGGCCATACCTGGTCCAGTACAGGGATCTGTTCAGATTGCAAATCAATGTCACCACCAGCAGCTCCTCACACCAGGAAGAAGACGTGGTTTATTGCACCTGAAACACAACACTTGGCTTCTCAGGATGTGTAAGTAACAGATTTGTCAGGTGAGCCAAAAGGGTTCCTCCCCTTAGGCAGGCCAGCAGAAATGAATGTTAGGTTTGTCTCGTCCAGGACTTGCTCTTGCAGCTCTGCTGCTGAAAGGACACATTGTGAGAAGCGAATTAACACACTGGCATCTGTATTAGCTTCGTTAATACCATGCAGAGCATGGACAGGATTGCCCACACCACGTATCCAAAAAGAGAATGTATGGTTTTGTTTTGTGATGAGCTGTGTGTCTTCCTTACTCTCCTCAAGGCTCCGCTGGAGCAGGTTGGTGATGGGCAGGCTGCCTACCTGCATGGCAAGAGTGGGGCTGGGAAATGGTCCAAAATCCAAAGAGGAGCCAGGGAGTAACCTGGTGACTGAAGGTCTGGTTTGACCAGGAAAAGCACAGCCTTCCCAGTAAAGATGATGATGAGTTGCAAAAAGAGTGGGTGGGTAGGGTGGGGCGAGAGAAGGCCTGAGAGAATTGAGCCCAAATGACTCCCACACTGCAGAGAGCTGGAGACTGGGAGCCGTCCTTTTTGGAAAGCAGCGTGCCGGGGTGTGCGAGTAGCAGAGAAAGACATCAGTCCTCATAGAGATGGGCGGGAGCTGCAATATTTGGACTCCAGTTTTCAATACCAAGTACAGGATGCATATGGATCTGAGCGTGTGGAGCTAACAAACCCATCTTAATTTCCTAAGAGTCATAAAGACAAACGTTTCGCAGCATAAAACAGAAAATAGAATTTGGAAAACCTGTGTTGCTGGGGGAGGCAAAGAGGCCTGCCTTGGCCTTCATGGAAAAAACGCTGTTTTGGCAAGGGTGGTAATTAATGAGCCAGCAGTCATTTAAGGTGGGCATAAATATTTGCATCTCAGAAACATTTGCCACCTTCTCCATGCTCCCCTTCTCTCTGTCTGCCTTCTCCCTTTGCTGCAGCCTCCTCTCTCATGCGCTTTTTTTCTCTCCCCTCCTCTCCCTGCCTGCCTATCATCTTGCTCTAATTGTTTCCAGATTTGTGTGGGAGGTCAGGGCCCGGGAGTGCTGCTTCATGCCAAGTTTATAAACAGAGCAGTGTTTCCAGATGGCCACTGGCTCCAGCCTGGCTAGCAGGTTGATTGGGACCAGAATAACAACAGGTGGAGAACAGACAATGAATTCCTTGACACTTATTTTACTCCCTCTGCTTTTCCCCCCCATTCCCTCCTCCCTGCAGCCACCACAGCTACCACCAGCAGACCTTCATGCTCTTGAATCAAGGCAGGGAGTCAGGACAGGGGGGGAGGGAGAGAGAAGGAGGAACGATGAAAGAAAGCACAAGTGACTTCCTTGACCGAAGACATGGCAGGGCAGGAAAGGAGAGACAGGCTGCTACCTCCCGGCCAGCCATTACTGCTGCTGGTAATTAAGGTGTCCTTCAAGCCTTCGTGGAAGGGACCCTCACAGACAAAATAGCAGAGAATAAACAAGGTATTTGGGACAAACAGAGAAAATGATAAGATTGTTTTAACAGTGCTCCTCAGGCAACTGTATGCTCTCAGATTTTGGCAAGGCAGCCTGGGCCACCAAGCCCACTGGCAGCGATGACACATCTGCAGTCACAGGGATCTGTACTCTATTTTTCCAGACAGAGCTAGTCTCCCCCAGGCTCCAGTTTACTCCCACCCCTCCCAGGCTCCTGCCCTTCCCAGTCTCCCCCGCCTCCTCGGAGCTGATGTTTTCTTCCCACTCTCCACACGAAATTCCCACTTTCCTCATCGAAAGATGTTTATAGAAATGACAGGGGCAGGGAGAAGAGGTTCTGCAAGGCAGTAGCAGAGATGCTTTTCTTTCTATGTCCTTGCCCTTCCCAGTGCCTCTGGGGGAGTTGTTTGGCACAACTGCATTGCTCCACTGACTGGGTTTAGAGCAGATCAAGACGGGGCAACAGATGACACAGGTTCAGACTCAGGAGAAGCCTCACTCCAGCTGAAAGAGGCATAAATTAAAGCAGATGACAGCCTTGATTTTGGGCCTGTGGTAATGTGGAGGCACACTTTATGTGCATACATGGAGTACAGGCAATCCCTGCTACCATATTCCTCCTGGAAACTCCAAAAAGGAAGACAGATCCTGGGAGCAAATCAGAGAAAAAGAGCCAAGTTCAGAGGAGTAAAGCTAAACTTTAAATGCCTGGGCTGCTTCAAGCTATGGAAGAACTTTTAGGAAGGCACGAACAAAAACTCATCATGAGAAATCTGAAACAACACATTTTGGTTCTGGTGGCCATGAGTGCCATCTCCTCTGTCCCCAGAGAGGCCACCAGGATGCATGAGCTGGATGCAATTCCAGCTATACGCCAGGATGCTGGGGCCACTCTTCCTCCTCACTGAATCTCCCAGGGATCCACAGAACTGGGATCTCAACTTCAGAAGGAGGAGATGGGGAACAGGGAGCGAAAGGGGTATTAATGAGGGGAAATAAGGTGACACAGTCAGTCTTCCAGATTAATTCATTTTGTATTACCAAACTGCAAACGTTCCTATTTCCCTGCCTGGCCCACTTCTGCACTCCTTAGGGTAAGACAGCAGAATTGGGAAGAAGCAAAACTGTAAACGATCAAAACACATTAAAATCTCAAGTGAATTAATGAATAATGAGACTAAATTATTAAAACTGCTGGACATGACTCACCAAAAAAAGGCTCAACAAACTTGTTATACACAAGAGAAAGGAAAAAGGGTGAAATTTTCTCTCTATTTCCCACTTGTGTTTTCACACTCTCCAGATGGCTACATTTAAACTAGAACGAATATCCTAGAAACAAACCCGTAGAAAAGTATTAGAATTCAGAAAATAAAAGCTGCTGGTTTTAAAAAAAATAAATTTAAAATCCTTAAAAATTCAATAGCTACCTTAAGCAGCATGTATTCCAAAGCTGGTAATTAACCCAAGACTCCAGAGTGAATTGTTTATTTTCTTTCTATTTGCTGCACTCCTCACACGTAAATAGAGAAATTCAAAAGGCAGTGAAATGGCACACAGAGCCTCCTCTGTTCAAATAAAGTGATTAGTAAACTGACTGAATTGCTCACATGGGTAAAGCAGACAGGATGTACCCTGTTCGTTATTAATAGTACATTTTCTTATTTGTAACCTTAGATTCAGATCCTTAATGGTTGACAGGTACTCTTGGATTGTCTATGAAATACCCCCCAAAAAAAACATTTTTGGCACAAGTGCCAGCGTGAAGGTGAACTGAAATTTAATAGGACTACAATTTGCTGCTACTCGGAAAGCTCTTATATAAACGGTGTGTGAAAAGCAAGCATCATTTAAAGAGCATTTGCTAATATTTGCAATGCAAAAGACTTCAAATTCTTGCATATGAATACCTGGAAGCAGATTTGGAAGCATTTAGGGGTTTTCATGAATGTCAGCAAATTGTTAACAGGTTTTTATTTTCCTGGAGAAGTTTCATGACCAGTCTTAGCTGTCAAATTTTATACTGCGTAACTTCTCCATCTACAAATAAACACAAAAACATATTACGCCAATTAAAAAAATCTTTCCACTTCCAAAGCTTCTTATATCTCAAGATCTCAAAATACTTTAAACAAACATCGTGCCTAATCCTAAGGATTGGTTTAAATAAGGTCACTCAGCACCTCTTAAGTGGAGGCTTAGGATATTTTGCCGGAGTGAACTTTCAAGATAGATCACTTTATGGCAATAGGGTAAGCTCCAGCAGTTAGAGATTCTCACAGCTTCACACTGTCTTTGGGGCAGAGAATGGCTTTAACCAGATGTTTAAGCAGTGGAGTCTTGATTTTACTGGGAATTCAGGACATAACGTGAGATGCAAGTGGAAAAACAAAGAAAGAGAATAGGAAGTGCTGACAAGATGCTCACCAAGACAGGGCTTAGGTCTGATCAAAAATGAGACTTCTTATGTTCACATAACTTCCAAAATTCTGCTCCTGCACAAAGTTTCCAATTATTTGTGGAGCATTATTGGGACTGTAGACTGACCATTTTTCATGTGCCACTCACTCTACTGCTTTTGGCACAGCACTATGTTTTGTATAACTCAGAAGCACTAGGATGGGCCTTTCCCGTCGCTGCTCCGCAAAAAATTGCTTGGTTCATAAATGTTTTGCAATATCTGTGTTCCTGTTGAATGGAATTATCCAACTCTGACATATCAAATCCAGGATAAGTAAACTCAGGAGTTGACTATGCACTGAACTCTAAATTTCTATAGTGAAGGTAATGATCTGATGCTGAGCTATGAACACTTAGCTGTAATGGTAGTTTCTCTTTCAGCAGCTCATCATTAGCTGTAATGACTAGAGTCACTTGTGGACCTCTCTGCAGAGAGAGGACAAATGTCTTGTATTTTAAACCAAAGAACAGCTTCAGTAGATGGAAAGCTGAAGACAGGCAGGCCTAAGAATTATTAGTGTAAGTGATTCTTTTAAGGGAAAGAGTTCATTTGCATAATGCTGATTTGCAGTGTTGACATCAACACGAACACAGCAAGGTAAGTAGATGTTCTTGTTCTGGATGTAACTCCTTGTGCCTTTTCACACTCAGGCAGCACAGTGGGAAATGCCAGGGAGTCTGGCTTCAGTCACTGCCTGAGATATCAAGTTATGCTTCAAAGGTCAAGTTCTGGGATTCCACAGTGCAGAAGCTTTATATGTAAATGTAAGCAGAATGATTTGTTTCACCTAATTTCCTAAGTTTTAAAGTTAATCATCTACTTGAAGATACTTAGATTACAGGTGCTTCTTCTATAATCAGCAGAGACAGACATCTCCACAGGCATCTTTAGTGGAAGGATCTCTTACTTGCACACTGTTGGCTGCAGAAGAACTTCAGGAAACCAAGATAGCTAGACAAATAGCTTCTTTCAGATGCTGAAATAAATTCTGCTCCAAGCATGGCAACAGCTTTTTGGACTTTGCCAAAGATTAAGCTCTTCACACACACATAAGTATTGAGACCTAACAGTGCAATAGCATTTTCAAATGTGAACGCTTCTGAACATTCCTGCTGTAGAGAGATTACATAAATGCTTCCTGAAATGTAGTTTATTTAGAAGTGAGGTGCATACCTGAACTAATATTCAAAAAAAAAAAAAAAGGAAAAGAAGACCAAACAAAACCAAAACAAAACAACAAACATCTAAGCTTCTCCTCACATAACTTTTGAAACACCTCAAACCAAAATGAAGTTATTTTTCCCTTCAAGAAGTTGGCAGGGTAGTGAAAAGTCTTGTGTGGAGAAGGTGAGAAATACCATTTCTAAATGCTGAGAAAACCAAGTAAACTGTCCACAGTGACAACCCATATTCAGTGCCTGTGGATTATTTATGCTACTCTAAACCAATGACACAGGCAGAGCTGTGACTGAAGAGGGCAGAACATGCAAATATTCTTATTAAATACTCCCCTCAATTTTTAAATTAAATCAAAACTTATGTTTGTGCAGTTAGAGAGCCCACACACGAGTATTCAAGTAAAATTCTGAGCATTCAGGGGCAGCAAAGTATGGGCCCTGTAAGAGGACCACTGCAAGCCCTCTGAACAGTTCAACGTATACAGACCCCTCATGAAAGCTTTTTTTTCAGGAAGCACCTTACAAATTCAAATAAACACAGAGAGGAAGAGATAACCAGGCTGGGTGAGTAAGTTAGCTTCACTTGATGGTGCTCAGTGGCTGTTACTCTGGAGAGCACTCTACAATTTTTGAGCATTAAGCTACCAAATTTATGGACTTCTGCCAGCCAGAGTCCAAACTCCCCAGGCAAAGAGTCACAACACAGTCTCAGCAGGAGACCACTGTCCATCCCAGGTGGTCTGAGAGCTACTGAGTGGGTGCAGCAGGTCCCCAAAATAAGTCTGGCACCTACCCTAATTTGTATGTTTTGAAAGGTGCGTAAATGCTATAAGCAATTTCATTGCGAGACTCCTGCTAATGAGTACAGGACTAATTAGTAACAGTTGTTCTCTGCTACATTTTCTATGTAGGACCTCAATCGAGTCACTTCAGGCTGTTTTTAATTTCTGTTCTTTGCCACACTAAAGATAGAGGAGCAAATATAGCAAATATACTTGACCAAAATGAGAGCATCTTAAACAAAAAGCATGTGATGGAAGGAGCACAGGAAAAAGCAGGTTAAAGAGATACAGGGAGAGAGATTTTAACTATGACCACTGCTTACTAAAAAAGGGGATTGTGAACTATGTATTGTAAGTAACCTAACTGGTGAAATTCAGGTAAAGGTTTTGCTCCTCAGGAATTTATTATGAGGTCTGAGCAAAGGGAATTGCCTGGAAGATTTTTCCTGAATGTTTAATGAGATATTAACCGCAAGATTTTGATATAAATGAGGAAAGAAAAAAAAAAAAGTGCTGCTTTATTCACTCTAAATTGTAATATCTGTACAAATAGTAAGATGAAACAATAATTTGCTTTATAGCAAAGATGAAACAATTATTTGCTATATAACACTTTGATCTGTGTTATACAATTGTTACACTAGACTGCTCTTTTACTGAGGAACACTGTAGTGTATCTACAACTACCTGCATATCTCCCGCTGCCAGAGCTTGTAATGATACAAGTCTCTGTTTCAAGGAGTAAGTTTGTGGCAACATTCTGCAGTATACGGTGTCATAAGGGCATATATGGTATGAATGCAAATTAAAAAAAAAATATCAAATACCCTCAGGTGTTAATTGTAATCATAGAGACTAAAAGGTCTAATAGATCATCACATTCATCTGTCTGCCAAAGGACTGCCCATGGTCTAAGACTTCACAACGATTCAAAGGAGAGCAAATAATAGTGATTAATGAGTAAAGAACAATGGAGCTGATCTCTGAAACAAAGCAGAATTTAGCAGCTAAATAAAGTGGAAGCTATTAACTTGCATCTGTATCACTATGCAAAGGCAAGTAGCAACTCTGTAATTTAAATAGGTCCATTATGTAACATTTTTTTCCTAATTCATTCCTGATCTGCTAAACTAATCTCTTTAGTTTTTAGGGTGTTTGAAAATGAATTAAATGGATTAAAAATGCAGCTGAAAGCCAGGATTATTTAAGGAATGGAGAACAATAGGAAGGCATGACAAGGAAAGATCAGCCATTTGACAATGAAGCAACATCCTGAGCCTGAAGCACAATACTATTGAGTAAGCATCTGAGAAAATGTTTTATTTCTTCACCCTCTTTCCCTCTTCACCCTCTTCTTTCCTCTTTCTCCTCCCCTCCTAGCAATAGAGTCTGTCTTGGTGTTAACCTAGAGAAGTTTATCTGAGGGTTTCCCAGCTTGGACTAAGAACTCCATTTGTTACATAGCTCTGTTTTTCCACATCCTGCATTTATACGATACACTGGAAGTCCCTCTTTCATCCCAGTGAAATATGGGCACTGAATGGAGGCAGCTACCTGTCTAGACTGTCCCCTAAATACCCTTGGAGAGAAAGGGAGAGATGCCAGCAGCTGACAGCTCGAAAGAATCAAAACTGACTCACCTTCTGGAGATCTCTCCTCCTCTGCTGATTGCAAAGGAAACCTAAAATAGGTACAGTCTTAATACAGGTGGCTGAAGTTAGGTGGGATGATTCCCATCCAGCTCGGCATGTTCTTGTGCTTTTACAACTCCTCTTTCCTCCCAGAAATAAAGGTTCAAAAGCTTCTTCTCTCCACAACATTTGTTATATGTGTTTCAAAAGCTGTTCCTACCACAGTTTTCCAGGCAGCACGAGCAAGGATATTTATTTGGATACAATGCTACCTTCTTCCCCATAGTGTCTTGTTATATAGTTATCAGAAAAGAAATCTTTGTCTATCCAATAATCACGCTGCAACCATGCAAGCTCTAAGAGTTTTATTTTTCAGACACCATGGTGCCGATCAGGATATAAAGAATTTTCACCTTGCTTTTTAATCGCATGCACTGAGCTATAATAACACATAAGAGTGGAGCAGCACTGTCCCTTAATTTAGTGCAGCATTTCAGTAACGAAAGCCAGGGACTTCTGAAGATTTGGGAAATATATTGAAAGGCTATATATTTAAAACTAACACCTTTTCATTTAAGCATGTAAAACTAGTGTTAGCCTTTTATCTAATTTCCTGCCCCTTTTACTAGTGATTCGGTTACAGCTCGTTTCTGTTAAGAACTGGCAGTTCAGTAGTTCAGTGGACCAAAAAAGTAATGTAATCTTTTGCAAGTTTTGTTGGAAAAGCAATATAGTAGTGCTATTACTAACAAGGAACATACACTACGACCGGGCTTTGCTTTAAAAACTTAATGAAATAGAGCAAGTAGAGCTCTGCCCACTGTTGCACTCGTACAATCCTCTGCAATTAATGAGAGCTCTACATGCTTACCTAAAGATGTAGCTGAGTCCTGGGGTTGCCCCGAATCTACTAAAAAGCAGCAAGTTTGTTCAAATTCACTTACAGGAATAATTTAGACTCGCACATTTCAGTCATGCTCTGCGTAAGAGGTCCATTATATTTTCTCAGTTGGTGGAACTAGAGATGGGTCCAGCTTGGAGTCTAAGCTAAAATGTATCTTCATTTTATAGAGATTCAAAACACAAACCTGACCCTGAACTAAATAGATTTCCCCCCACAAAAACAGTTTCCAAGCCTCATTTCTTTCTTCATAAAAATCTGAGAAAGGGGTAATTCTTTAGGAAATTGCAATTCTTTTTTTGTGTAACCCAATTTAAACTTTATAGAGAAAAAAGTCTGGCCTGACATAATTATTAAATCATCATTTGATGATAACTGGAATTCATAATAGTTCATTGGAATCTTTCTTTAATCCTTGGCATTTAAAAGCCCTCAGTTTTTACTTGTTGTGGTTCAGGACACCTGACTTGACCGTAGTGACCATGATCAGAATTTCACCTGCTTGGTAATAATAAATTGTGCTTTTGCAACAATTTTCTGTATACTTTCCTTCCTCTCTCTCTCTTAGCTTTATCTTTAAGCTCTTTTTTTTCACATCCATTATATTACTTAATGCCTGCATTTTTACTCGTGGTTTTCTTTCTACTTTTTTCCTCTACTTCATTCTTTTGCTGTTCTTAATTTTTGCTTAGTCTGACATTTAATGTGGTTTATTTTTAGGATACATGTATATTTGGGGTGGAATTATAATCTGAACATTTATGTACTGAGTATATGTTTTTGTTGGAGAAATACATAATTGACGACTGTTCTTATTCTTCTGAGAAATGCCAATAACAAATGGCAGGCTCCGGTTCAATGAATCCTTTACTGCTTTAACAAAACAAAACACTGAAAGCAGGCAAAGGAAGTACAATAGGATAACTTTTTTCAGTACAACAGTTTATCCTGGGGTCAAAAATCTTGCAAATGTTGGTGTTTGACTGTTTCACATCTGTCATAATCTGATGCTGAAATGCCATTCAAATGTAAATAACATATTTTGCAAAAAAACCCCATGGAACAGATATACTGTAAATAATCACATTGAGAGGAAATAACACACTTGAAACTGGAAATTCCTTTTTACTTCTAGGCAGATTTCTCAGTTTATTTATATGTTAAAGAGATCTATTGCCCTTTAAAGTACAATATTAATAGCTGGGTTACTTTAACTGCCCTTTTCCCACACACATCTGTTTTTGCAGACTAACACCTACTGATACACTTTTCAAACCCTTAAATCTCCTCCAGTTCTTGAAGTGTTCTTCTGTCTTCATTTCTGGATGACAGTCACAAAGCACGAAGCCCACTGGAAATAACAAGAGATTGTGAATGCAAGTTCTAGAGGTTTTGCTGCTGCTTGAGCATGCACAGAGGTCCCAAAGTTGCATTTACTTTAAAAAAGCCACTCAGTTAAGGCCTCTTTAAAAATTTTTTATTATTTGCCACTGCCAGTTCTCTTTTAAATTGAATACGACTGGATAGGATTCAAAAGAAGCGTTACAGAGTGAGTGACTGAGCAAGGATAGGCATAGGCACCTATTTAAAATGAGGCACACATGTTAGCCAAAGGGACACACCAATGCACAGGCAAACTCTGGTGATATTATTACATTAAAAGTATTTTTTTTTTTTTTACTTTTACCTTTACTACAGTAATCCACAATGTTTATTTTTCAACAACTGGTCTTTTCTGTTAGGTGTAGTACTTCTATTACAAAGTAGTAGTTTCCAAAAGAGAAGATTGAGGAAGGGGGAAGTTGTTGAGATTTGGAAGGGGGTTGTTTGTGTATTTGTTTTCTTACAACTGGCAAAACCACAGCAGCTATTCTCCAGAAATTTCACAAGAAACATTCATATGGGCAGGAAATCTACTGGCAAGAAACGGCAGATGAAAGAGTTATGTACTGCTGAATGAGAGTTTTGCACCTGCACATTGCTTAAGTTGGAGAACATGCTATTAATACAATCACAATAGCGTAACCAGCGGGATACGTAATCATCCACCAAGAAGATCTCATTTGGAGAATTCATGGACACTTTTGGCATTAGCGCAAAACAAGGAGTTGAATCAATTTCAAATGTGTGCTAAATGGAAAGGGGGGGGGGGGGGGAAGCCACAAAATTGCCATCAGGGAATCATGTTTAAAATTAAGAGGAG
>JAAGNO010029501.1:155077-201113 GCA_033439905.1 Ceryle rudis
CTCGCCAGGCCGCCCCACTGGCACAAACAGAAATTTGCGCCGCTGAACTGGAAAAGGAGGAGGAGGAGGAGAGGAGGGAAAGGGGCGACAAGGAGGGAAGGAGGCAAATAACGGGAGAGCGGTGTGTGAAAGGTGAGGGGCTGGAAGGTGTCCGCTCCCAGGAGGAGAAGGGGAAGAAATAAACACTAACGGCCAACGGGGGAAATGTTCTTAATGCTTTTGTAAATTTACTTGTAAATGTTTTACACTTCGAAAGAAAGGGGAATGCTGCGTATCATTTGGCAATGCTGGCTCTCTATAGGTCCCCGTGGATATACTGGTTTAGTACGGCTTGTAACCGGGGCAAGAGAAACATAAAATAGCTGGGAAAACGCAGCCAATTAGTCATTGCATGTAGATTGTAAAAACAAGAGAGAGAGACAGAGACAGAGAAATAAATACCCTTGCAATTTGAGTCCCTCTTGTTTATGTCCTGCAACACGAGTATGAAAAAGCAGAGGGAATGACGCCTCCTAATCAACGTGCAACCTGCAAACCAGTCAGTGCTCCCATTCAAAATCCTCCAGGATTTCCTGACGCTCACAAGATTTACCTATTTGCTGTCATTGTAAAATACAAATTGTTTCGCTAATCAGGCAGTTTGCTTTGGACCCGACCCCAGTTGTACAAACTCCAAGTTGGACGCTCATTTCTGATCTCCTGCCGCCTACACAGCCATTGCTAACCGAGTTGTAATAGGATGAGAAAATGATCTTTTCTTTTATAGTGGGTTCAAATGAGCTACCCAGCTTCAAGCTGACTATAGCTGTGTTTTCCTAATCACCATTTTTTTATAGCAGTTCTGAGGATGAAAATGCCTGCTTCCCCCTCCCTTCTCTTCCAACAGCGCCAAGTCTAAGAATGTAAATAAGTGTTAAATTGAAACACAGAACAAAAATGGGTCAGATTTAGTGTAATTGAGTCATAGTTAAATTTAGGCTGTTTTTATTTGCAAATGAGATGCCTCATTTATTTATTATTTTTATTGTGGTTGTGCCTGAAATTCTCAGCAAAGGCTCCCGGTCCCATTGTACCGTGCACTGTAAAAGATGAGCTATGCATTTTAAAAACTCCCCTTTGCCAGAGAGGCCATCCCCTGTGTACCATCCGAGTTAAATGGCAGCACCTTAAATGGACAGATATATTGTCAGCTGTTCCATATTTTCAAAAATTGTGAATCAAAGCTGAAAAAAATCATGAGGCTGCAGAATAAAAGTCATAAGGTTTTCCAAAGGATACACGCGGCATCCTTTCTTGTCTCCTAGTTGTGATTTTTCAAACCTTCCCAATGCACTGTAAGAGCATGAAAGCTACTTTTTTAAAAGAATGCCCAGATTCATGCATTTAAGGAATCAATCCCTTGATTTAAGGAATAAAGGCTTAAAAACATCAAATATCATTAGATTTGAAATAAAGCTGTAAGACTTGGCAATACAACAAACAGTTGTATATGAAACTTGAATTTCCTTAGCGCCCCACTGGCAGGATGGGGTAGTTAAGCTCTCTTCCCTCAAAGTTAAATCAATCCTGCAAGGTATGAGGTGCTCTGATTCTGATTGCAAAGAACATATGTAATCATATACAATTAAATACATACAGTTAAATATACAATTCAAGTAAATGTGATTACTCTTACGCATAGATTTCATACTGGGTTTTCAAACACTGGAGGCACTGAGATCATTGCCTTAGATGCAGGGCAATGGAGAAGCTCAACAAGCCCCCAGCAAGCGGGGAGGCACACATCTGCCAAAGTGGACAAGTCCATGCACAAAGTATATGTGCCACATTGCCAGCTCTTCTGTGTGGACCAGAAGGCGGCACAGCATGCTGCCTCCCACTTCTTCCTCTCATCTCAGTGTCCAGCCCATACCCCAGCCAGCCCCCAAAGAGGGTTCTCACCATTGCTTTATGCCTCGTGAAGCCATTTACAGTGGGACAAAATGGACATTAAACCAAGTGTATCGAATCAGGACAGCAAGATTAGGAACAAAATTATCCCCGAACCTGACTGTTTAAAATTAGGCTGGCCAAAGCCCTGGTAAGTTTACAACAGGGACTTCCCTTGCACCGACAGAAATACGAACTGGGTGATGGAACAGGTGTTTTCAACAGCCAATATTTCCGTGCAGAAAGGGAACGCAGACGGGTCTCATTAGACACTAGCTGAGTTTAGTAAAGAATGTGACTTTTCCCACCCAATGTTGAATGAGTGGCCCAGGGGAAATGCGATACTTTGAGGACACCAAGAGCAGCACAGTTCTTAGCGCATCCACCACAATAATGGCACTAATTTGAGAATAAGTGAGCGTAAAGCTGATAATAGTTGTCTGTAAAGAAACATGTACGATGGTAAGATGATATCAGACAATGCTAAGTGACCATGGAGGAATGTATCTAGAAGCCAGGACACAAAATGAGTGAAGCATGAAGAGGGTGTTGAAAATGAATGGGTGAGAGAGATAGGAACAGCAGAGCAAATAGTGCAGCTTCTCTTCAGAGAAGCCCACCTCAGTATTATGCAACTAACTCACAGCAACAGTGCTCTTCCACTTCAGTATTAGACATGTTTTTACAGTGTAAAATCAAGCCCTTGTATACACGTGTGTCTTAAGTGCAGCCACTTAACCAGTTTACCATGAGTATGGCCAGAAAAGATGATCTCCCTGACAAAAGTTAACAAAAAGGAGAAAAATTCAACTGATAATCTCACTAAAATATGATACCTTCTTTCTTTGATGGCTCAGCTAATGCAATGTGCCCTTTTGCAAGACAACAGGTACTAACGACTCAAGAAAAATAGCCTGCAAAAGAAATGATGGTTCAATATTTCCAATGATAACTGCATTTTAATTGTGCATTAGAATCTTGGAACTACTCTTTTCTTTGGGTTTTCTTCTATGCACATTCCAGTGCACCTGACAACTGAAGGAAGGGCAGTGCTGTCCAGCCATTGTTCGGGCAGATGTTGTGTAAATTTCCACAAAAGATTCTGCCGAGAGTCTCTTACACAGACCTGACACCTGCATTATTTGGAAGGACTACTTTCCATATCAACAGATTTCCCCCAGGGACTGAGACAAGATGAGCAACTGAGAACCTGGCTGCAAAGCAGTCCTGCAGAGTAGACAGGGATGCAATTATTCTTCCCTGCTCAAGGAATATGCAGCAGCCCTGTGTTCTGAAGAAGACAAAGCTGGCTCAATTCACACATCTCTTTAAAGAAGTGGAGATTTTAACAAAAGTTTGTTTAGTATCCCGTCTACAGTCATTTAAAAATAAAATAAAATCTAAAAGGACTGCAAGAATAGGCTGTGTTGCAACTGAAATTGTCTATAACACAAACTGCAAGCTTGGCATTTCTGTTCATAAAAGACCTATCAGTAAGTCCACCAGGCTTATATATGCCAAATGTTTAACATCCCAGTAGCATGCTTTTTATGATGCCTCTGACACCTGCAGAGAAATTACATCAAATCTGTAGCAGCAGTATTAGGTAATGCACCAGAGTTCAATGTTCAAAACATCCTGTTCTTTACATAGCCTCTTGTCTTACACAAAAGCAGTTAAAAATAATAGAGCTTGTTCGAGCGCCAGATTTACAACCTTGTGTGCAGAGACTTTGTATGGCTCATCTTCCAAGGTTGTTTTGTTATACCTGTGGGCTGGGAAAGGGGAGGCAGGAGAAGGCACAGGAGGGAGGAAAGCTTTGTGAATGGATGGTTTCAAGCTTTCAGGGAAAAATGATTTCATTTCACACCACTCTTAAAACAATTAATTTACTTTTCCAAAAAGTAAAATTAATAAGAAGTGAAATGTGTCAGAAGTGAGCAACAGAATAAGTATCCTGTAGCTGGACTGGAGATAGATTAAAGTCATGGAATATTTATATTTGTAGTTTGAGATCTGGAGACTTGGATCAGCTAATTAGTAAGACAGATGCCATTTGCAAAACTTGGATGTTGATCCTGATGCAGATTTTGAGCTCATCAATCTTTTGGAATGTTTAGAGGGGAGGAAGCTTGGCTCCCCTCTCCAATTTAACACTAGAAGGCTCTAGTTGGTTTCAGTGATGAAAAAAAAAAAAAAAAAAAAAAAAAGGAAGACAAAATGTCTCTATGTAGAAAACTCCAGGCTTTTATGGAACATATACACTGTATAATCTCCCTGTTGCTGTTACAAAACGATGTGAAGAGCAGGCCCTCTCCCCACTGGGATCTGGGGTTCCTATTGCCGTTGAGGGAAATCTGAGCAGAACACCACAACCCACCAGTGCCTTTATGTTCTTGTCACATTCATGAATCCTACGACTAATCTCTTTGCAATCAAGACTGAAAGCTATAAGTGATCACTTTATTCTTATTTTCACAAGCTAGTGAGAGCTTTGGTGTTATTCATTCTGTTTATGAAATGCTCATTTTCACCGGGAAACAGCATATTGATAGTGTGTCAGACTGGGAATAAATGGACCTGTCTCAGCACATCAGTGAAGTCTGCTACTAACTCCTGGCCTTTGAAGCACTTCCTAGGCACAGACTGTATTTACAGTTATCAAGTCTAAAAACAATAAAAAAAACCTTCATTTTTGCTTAAAAAGGTGCTTTGAGATCACAGATAAAAAACATGAGGAAATAATTAATTTGTACAAAAAACAACCAGTGCTGCAGAATGAAGCACCAGATCCCAAACAAGCTGAATTTTGCACTTCCATTGAAGAATCTTAAGTTTATATCAGATCAAACTCGAGCCCGACTATTTTGTCCAAACACCTACACAGAGCCTGTTTGTAACGTATCCCTCATAAAGCTCTTCCTCTTACTTCCTGTGAAAAGGAATATTGCAAAGCTGCACAGAGGAAGTGGAAGTTTAAAAGCTTTGCAGAGACCAGATGGAAAATGTGATAGGAAACTGAAAAACAAACATTTTATGTTTTCAAATATATTAATTACACTTAACAAAGGTTAACTTCCACTCATATCTTTCCCTTGATTTTCTACCCAGAACTTTTCATTCTTGTACTAACAGTCACACACTGCAAGGGCTTCTACCAATAACAATAGTAAGAGTCTGGTAAATGTTTTATTATCAAAGGCAGCAAAAAGGCTTATTTTATGTAGAGGAAATAAGCCAGAATCAATAAAGATATAACCTGTTGCCTTTATTATCACTGGAACAAGACTTCTCAATTAATTTTTTTACCAAAACGCAGTTCCCTTTGCTGGGATTCTCTGGGTGACTTTTACCAAGGTCTTCTCTGCAGGAAATAGTGGATAAACTCCAGATCTCTGAAAGAATGACAACACAGTATGAAATACAGGGTCTCCCACAAGACTGCAAGGGACATCATCTCTCATGGACCTGGGAAAGACCAAACAAAATGTACACATGGTCCGAACCCAGGCTGAGGTCTGGCATTTGAATAATTCTGGAGTATTGTCAGTCCATCCCATTCGATCTCAGTAACTCCTTTATTATTTGGCCACTAAAGATTGATGCTGCCCTGTAACTCCTTGCTGATGAACACATTCCTCCGGATGCCTAATTTGTGAGAGATTTACGCTGTGCAAACGTTATTTACAGAGAGCAGTTGATTCTCTCTAAATCAATTAGATATGCCTTTTCAAGCACATTTTCTGTTGGAGACAACCAGAAGCGGGTTTTCTTTTTTACCTGAAGTGGGGATTCCAAAACCATGTCACCTTTGAGAAGCCATGGGGTGGCTTGGAAATGAAATGGTCCTGCCAATGCAGCCTCCTGTATAATTGAAATGCAATTTAAAGGGTCTTCAGAGGAATTTCTCTAACTCTGGAGGAGGCCGATCAGCAATTTGACCTCCAATAAAGACAACAGAAGGAAGCTCCCTTTGAAAGACAGAGGAAACTTTTTCCTTTGAAAAGCATTCTTAGGTGCCGTCTGCTGATACAGTGCAGACTTATCTCCTGAGGTCCAGACAAGTCTGTGTTACTGATTACACCAATATACCTCATGCCGTTCTCACTGCCCTTATCTAAGAATGGGAAAAGCCAAGGAGAGCAGAGCAAGGGAAAAACAAAACAGAGCCCTACCTAACGGAGAGGTTTATCATTAGAAGTGTGCTAAACGCACCCAGAGAAATCTCCCTGCATATAGATGAAGTTTAGGGATTTTACCATTTTATTGCTCTCTGGAAACAATGAGGCTGTCAATGACAAAAATATCAAACTGTGTCTCTAAACCTGGTGGATACATGTACAAGTAGGTAATTGGATTTTCAACTATGCATTGTGTGTGCAAAATGAGCGCCTGTACCTAAACGTATACATGAGTTCATGATGTTCAGCAAAGGCAAGTAAGTATTAAACCCTGCATCTGGAATAGCCTAGAGGCCAACGGATCAGAAAGTTGCTTTGCAACAAGGACCTGGGGATCCTGGAGGACAAACTGAACGTGAATCAGCAGCACGCCTTTGCAGCATTAAAAGCCAACCTCATACTGAGATGTTTTATTAAGAAAATAGCCAGAAAGTCAAGGAAGTGATTATTCGCCTCTATTCAGCACTTGTGAGACCACATCTGGAGTACTGCATCCAATTCTGGGACACTGACAAACTGGAGCAGACAAAGCTGAGGGCCACCAAGGCGGACAAAGGGCTGCAGTATGTGACTTGAGAGGACAGCTGAGCAAGCTGGGTTGGTTTAGCCTGGAAAAGGGAGAGCTGAAGGAGGAGGCCTCGCCACCATTGTCACAACCTAAATAATTCAGTAAGTTTATAATAGTACACAAAAGTTCATTTGTTATCATGACTAACCTGTCTTCCATCTCACATCAGAAACAAAGTAAGTGCATTCTCTGTGAGTTTACAAGTTGTGGGACAAAGCGACCCACTGCTGGGGCAGGGCAAGACTAAAGAAGACCTGGAGTCAAGCCAACAACATGCCTCAAGCAAGCCAGAGCAGTGCAATAAACTAACCAAATCCGTCCAAATCACAGCAAAAATTCCCATGACTCAACCGCCTCCATAGCCTGTCAGCTCTACCTCCCACCTCCACAGCCCCATCTAACACCAGAGCCCAAGCTGCCGGATACTTCAACCCAAACATTGTGGTTATACAGGCCCCCTCCAAGCCTAAGGCGCAGATCCATGAACCCTGCTTTAATCCACTCCTGAGAATGTGTGTGTTTTTTGGTCAGAATTTTGGTTGTCTATATTTGGAAAGTCTCACCCACAGTCTTCAGCTGACTAAAGGAAGCCAAAGAAAATGCAAGATGCAGTGGCTACCAAAGCTGGAAGCCTCCCTCAGTATGACGGTTCCTTATGTATTTGTGCACTGTACATGTGCCTACCAAACCTCTAGAAACTCAGTCTGCTCCTCTTCATTTTATAAGGAAGGGATGAGAAAAAGTCTCAGAATGCAGAATTCCCCAGATAAAATCTACTGCAGAGTACATCATTAATAAAGGATTTTTCTATTTATTTGCTTCACCCCAAGCAGCTGGTCAGTTGTATCTCTCTGGGGCATGTCAGCTAATACCTATTATTTCATAAGCTGAAAATTTTTGAATAATACTGTCTTGTCCCTTCCGTTTGCGTTACATTACATGGGAGTAAGGAATTATCTTTGCATTATACTGTAGAAATTTAAGGGGAAAAAATATTTACAGAACATGAGAAAAAGACTGAGTGGAACTGAGGATTTTAAAAGTGCTGATACCTTTTTGTAAGAGATTATGTTTCATACTGGTAATAGAGAAGGTCAAGAATAAATCTGAATCATGCTCATGTGAGGTAGAACTGCTGAATGACAACCAAGGAAAAATGTATTAAAAGCAACAATTAGCTTTTTTTTCCCCACAGATCTCAAAGCACTGAAGTGCCACTGAACTCACTAGGAATCTATTATTGATTTCAGTGAGAAATGCTGGCCCACTAGCCTCATTTTCACAGTTGGAGAAACTGAGACACAAAAATGTTAAATGAGTTGCAGGATATTACCCAGCAAATGGCAGAGCTGGGAATAGAGCTCAGCTCCCCTGGAGGCCAGTCCGTGCGTCATCCACTGCACCACTTCCTCATACTCGAGGCAGCAATGGAGCACAAATTTCAGGGATTTTGTTTAACAAGAATGGGAGATGGCGAGATCTGGAGGCTCACCTCTAAAGTACAGGAATGCCAGGCTTGCTTGGCTTTTACATCCCATGTGCAACTGCTGACGCTAAAAATATGAGTACGTCTTTGCTCATATGCAGACTATTAAGGGAAGACTGAGAATTTGGAAGGATCACATGGAGAAAAAAGAATAATTTGATTCCTTTTAAAAACAAGCACATAGCAATGCAGATTCTGTACACACTGAATCATGAGGCAAGTTTGCAAATCATAATCAAATGTGATTCAAACACTGTTTCTGCTGAAGGGCTGAATCGGTTAGTTGGTTGATGTAAAAGACAGAGGGGTCTTACTTTATATCAGATGCCTACAATCCTTTTTTTTTTTTTTTTACAGATTATTTCTCTTCAGCTTGAAATGGGTGATATCAGGCTCTTTAATAGAAGACATCACTTACAAGAGGATTATTTATGTTTCACTGCTGTGTGGGTGGCATATCACTTTACTCCTGAGACAGATGCACTGACTTTGCAGCTTATTCCTACAAGGATATTGTAATCATTTAAAATGATGAATATGAATCCATTTTCATGGCAAATACTGTTTGACAATTTCCTCCCCCTGTGGTTGCTGCTACACACAGTTTGGTATTAGCCTCACATCTGAGGAGGTTCTGCATCCTCAGAAGAACTTATGGGATGGGACAGGACTAAAAGACACCAACTTCTCATCGTCTTGCTGAATGGTTTTAGCCCATGGATCCAGAATATCTCAGGCTGCCAAAATGCTCATAGTTGAGAAATTGCCCAAACACATTCCAGTCCCAGGTAGGAGCCTCCTTCCTCCAGCAGTTCATGCCCCTGATAGGAGACCTCTGCTACTAGTAGAAGAGCAGGGGCTACTGACACTGCTGGCACTGCTTTGGAGCAGACCCACCAGCCTCAGTGTGGCTGATGGCTGTGGTTGCTTACTGCTGACTACCTGTGCAGCACATTTTTTCCAGACAGTTTCAAATCACCTCACAAAGCTGACTGTGATGCATTATTACTGTGATGGTTTTGTGAAAGGGAAGGTAGCACTTTATGGCCAGGACTATCTGAGATGACCATTGCTAATTTCAAATGCTTTAAATCGAAGGACATTGTAAATACTTAACTTGTTACCTTAAGTGAAGGCAGTGCCTGAATGGCAGAGCAGCAAAGAGATTATAGGATTTGTATCTTACAGTTCAGCAGCCTTTCAGGTGGACCACACCATGACTCAGGGGCAGACAATCCCTGCTCTTCAATTCACATTAAGCCTTCTGAATTTGTTGCTTTAATATAAACCAAGCACATAATTGAGCTTCATGACTACTAGGGGGAAATAAATTTTACTGAAGCTTCAGACTTTAAACATTTCAAAGTTTTCCTCTGATTTTAGTCTTTGAAATCTTGCAAATAAACTTGCAACTTTGACACTGCAATCCTTCAGCAAACACTTTCTTTCTAATGACATTTTATTCACTACATTGTTCCCACCTACCAGGAACTTCACTTATGGACAGGGTTTGGCTTTTATTGTTTGGATTTAAAAAAAAAAAAGAAAAGAAAAAGAAAAAAACCAAACAACTTTACCATTATGCAGCTGTGTAATACATGACAATAGAAGGTGATAAATACTGCACAGCTGAAGCTGAAAACAAGCTGAGTTAATGGAATGAAGTGAAAGTGATGACACCTTTTTTTTTTTACCATGAGATATTTTAAACAACACATTTTACACAAACACAAAAAGAAATCCTTCATTTTTCCCTAAAGAGTCTCTGGTGCAAAATTCATTCCCACTGGAGAACATATGCAAAAAAAAAAAAAAAGTTAACCTCTACTTAATTATTTTGTGAATTCACACAAAGTGGGATAATATTTATGCTTCTAAAATCCAGGTGAAGTAGCACTCCTCCCTTCTGCTGCTAAAATACTCTGTGTTGCTGGTGGTTGCTAGAAATTAAAGGGTTAAAACGAAGCCACTGAAAAAGAGTAAAGCATATGTTATATGCGGCACGTTACTTGCTCAGTGGACTTCCCATGGGCCGGTGAAGGTTGGGAACCACTTCTGTAAAGGAAATGTATATGGTGTCAAGTTATAGACAGTCCTGTGTGTTAGCTCCATCTCTGCAACTGATTAGCCCCAGAATGATTTTGGCCTCACGTAGTTTCTTACAAAAGTTATTTAGTCAGGCTTCAAAACTTAAGTAGGCAACACCATTATTCCCAGTTTACAGATGGTTACAAGTGCAACAGGGTTAACAGCTACTGCAACGGGACACATTAAATGAGCATCGGGAGCTGGAATAAAATTCAGTTTCCCAACCCTTGCCCGCTTAACCATAATGTCCACAGTCTAAACCACTTAGATGAAAAAAAGAAATTAATAAATTAAGCTCCTTCACTGAAACCATGTCCCCTGAAGCCATTTCTGATGCCTAAGTAAGCATTGTAATTTTTAAAGCCACTGTGCACCTGCAGCTTTCAAATACTTTCCAAAGGTCACCTACCTATCCTAATTTTTCCAAGCCTCAGCTTCTTAAGTCTTTCAAAACATGGAAAGAATAGCTATCTGTCTCCTAGCCTTCCTGCCCGCTGAGGTCAGCAAGAGACTTTTCTTTGACTTCAGTGGCTGTAAGACTTCCCTCCCATATTCTTTTTCTTCAGTTCTGGAGAGCAATTGTCTCAGGGTGGGTAAAAGTCTGCTTCGAGAGAAACTGCTGTGTTGAGAATCACTATCTAATCATTACCACCCAAGCACCACACAATACAAACAGTAAAAATTATGAGCAAATAAACCAGCATAAAAATAAAGAATAAGGAAACAGCACAATCACCCTAACAGCAACGGCTGGAAATTCATCTTGGAAGGCTTAAGTGTTCCTGTGGCACAGAAGCTAGGAGTGATTGTTCTGTGCCGCAACGGCATTGCCCAATAACCCATTCTGTCTAAACTAACAGAGCTGGCTAAATTATCCTGCCTTGTGTTCTCTTTTAATTAATTGTTTAGTTTAAAGAGAGGATAAAAAAGGCTGGCTGTGATCCAAGCTCAATTGCCTGCTGCTATGACAGAAAAAAGTACTGATCAGAATATGTCTGCAGAATGAAATGTGTATCTCTTGGGCTTTTAGCAATAGCAAAATGAGTTTACATTTCTGTCTCTAACACAATTCTGTCCTCCGAGTCATTAACAGCTCCTTGATCCCTTCTCTTATTCCTGCCCCCTTTATCTTATTTATTGAAACTTGTAATATAAACAGCATTTCTTCACCTACTGTCTTTTTGAATTGCTGATTGTCTGGAAAGTGGCACTAGCACAAGGTTTTGGGGCATTTCCTTGGCACAGCGACAGCATCTCGGTCGCGTGCGGCTGCTGTCAGCCACCAGTTATCATTTAGGGCCATCAGGAGCAGCTCGGGGAGCAAGATACGGGGCCAGGGTAAACGAGCACAGCACAATGTGACCTCAGGAGCATTGGGCAGATTCACACAAGGCTCAGGATCTGGCCATGTGACTGTTTCCAGCTAAAATCACATTCTTCCTCCACCACACACTGGAAAATTAGAGACTGCCGATCTTTCTAAACATGCTTATGGATGTAGAAAACCCTTTCATAAGGCCCAGGAGTGGGAGGGGGAAGAAGTTTTTTCTGAAAGGCAGCATAGGACAGGATTAGAAGTGCCAGCACTTTTGCCCCCTCATTGTCACATTCCTTTCCCAGGCCCGGCCGATGAGGCGGTCCGTGAGCCGCTCTGGCTGGGAAGGATCGCATTGCTGAACGGGGACGGGAAAGGGAATGTGGTTTCCTGAAAGGTTTCCAGCAAGTACATGGGAATGGAGCTCTTGAAAGAGACATGGAGCTGGAAGAACTTCCCTTCTGAGAAACACTTCCAATCTGCTCCCCGGGCCAAATGTAATAACAGCTCTGACATTATTATTTCAAAGGGGGAAAAAGTCATTCTTCCAGCTCACTGCTGTGATTTCTCCTTTTTGAAGCCACACCTTCTCTGAGACCTGGAAGTCATGTGGTTTAACATGCAAGTCTGCTCACTAGGGATGCTTCTTGGGCACAGCTCTACCCACACTTGTCACCAAGTCATCCTGCAGCTGCCGGGAATGCTTCTGGAAACCAAAAAAGATGAACTTAAAGATGTGTTTTTCTACTTGAGCCGCTCCCTATATATCTCTTTATTAATGTGGAATATATCGCCACAAATTTTCTGCAATAAATGACAAGCTTTTTCCTACTGTCAGTCATGAGCCAATATCTAGATATGACAGAAAACTCTGTGAAAACCAGCTACTTTCCCGTTTGATGTGGAAGATTTTGTTTGGTAGGATCCTTTTACAGCTGCAAAGTCTCTCCCTTTCACCACTTAATACACCATACTGCACAAGAAATCAAGAGAAATTATTTGAAATGTCTCTCTAAACGAGCTTATTGGAGAACATGCTAAGTGTTCTTTATGAGTGAACACCAACAGAGTCATGCTAAATATTCAGACTATCACTAGAAGGGTTAGGAAATAAAGTATGAAGGAAGAAATGAAGAAGCAAAAGCAGCAAGGGACCCTGTTTCTGGTTTACCATCCAGGAATATGCTGGAACGTGCGCAGAAGAGTTACAAAACAAGTGCTGTTGACAGTACAAAGGGGAAAATAAAGCCATTAGAAACAGTATAAATTGTACTGGCATGAATAATGTTTCTCCCCAGACTTTGTTCTAGAAAAAAAAAAAAAAAAAAAAAAGGTGGTGGCATTAATTCAGCAACCTCCATTTCTAAATAGGTTCAGTTAAATTGGTACAATTTTTGTTTAGATAAGGCCTCAGACTCACTGACTCTCTGGAACCCCCTCTTAGTCTTACCTCTAACCACTTTTTCCAGCCCATGGCAGGGAAAAATGTACCACAGGAGGCAGAGCCAGACACCAGTGTATCGTAACAGCCTCAACCAAGAGCGTCTCAGCAAACACAGGGCCAGAATCCACCCTTGCTCACAGTGAGCAATTCATGTGATTGGGGCTGCTTAAAGAGGCAACATCTCAGCTGCCAGCTTCCTGACACCTGACAGCCATCAGCCTGCAATGCCTAAGCTGCTATAAAACATGAGTCAGTCAATGAATTACATGATTTTTGGAAAATAAGAGTCATTTAGAACATTCTATTCACATTTCTGTGTATGGATCATTTAACCTTGTGGGTGTTTGGGTTTTGGGTTTTTTTTTGTATTTTAGCTAAACATATAAGAAGGAATAAGAACACAAAAGTTCTTACCAGTATCAAGAAAAAGACTGTTTTTACGGGGTTATGACCATATTCTAAGCAGGGACAGGAAGCTCTTTCAACTTTAGAGAAAATACAGCCTTAACTATACAACAAAAACTCACAGCGTCCTTTTCTTAAAACTAAAAATACAGGATTTTAAACCATTGGTGGGTAATTTTAGCTGATGTTAGAAGTTCAGGTAACAATTCAGAGACCTGTTTCTGTAGTATTTCTGAGTTTGTATCTAACTCAAACATCCATACACTTCACAGCCTCATTTCCATGGAAAACTTTTTTAGGAAATAAATATACTACATTTTGGATGAGTGTTTTTTCTTTCAGTTTGATTATTTCAGTCAAATAGAAACTGACAAGAAAACAAAGATTCATAATGGGTTATAGAAAATACCACTAAAAATATGAAGCAGCAAGAAAATTGCCAGAATCTGGGCTGATAAACACCTTTACCCCTGAACACAGTCATGATTTAGAAACAAGGTGTTTCTTAGTTTGCATCCTTCAAGGAGACAAATTCAACAGGTTCTTTCAGAACAAGCTCAGTACACACTGATAAACTGAGGTCTCCACAAAAAGCCAGTTGTGGACACTGTGTTTAAATGGAGCAGGAAGAAGAATTTGTGTCATTGACATCTTTGCGCTTGTCATTCATCACCAGGTTAATAACATACAGATATGGGCCTGGAAGCAGAATTCCTTCCTCTCAACAGAGTGCTCTAAGCACCAAGCAACAGGGTCACACTGCTTTTTGCTCACTCTGGTTCAATGAATCTCATGGTCCTTGCAAGCAGCTGATATGAAACTACTCCAGCTTCTTCTGTATCCCACCTGGTAGAAGGACACCTTTTTAGGGGGAGAGTCTAAGAAGAGGATGTGATTCCTCATAGAATCACAGAACCACAGAATGGTAGGGGTTGGAAGGGACCTCTGTAGATCATCAAGTCCAAACCCCTGGCAGTGCAGGAACACCTAGGGCACACCACTTCCCTTCCCATACAGACTAAGGAGAAGACAGCCAACATCTTCCCCCATCCATACAAGCACTCCAACCTGCAAGCTTCTCCTCTGGTTACACTCTGGGAGAGCATCTGACTGCTTGCTTTTTGCACACTTCAGAGAGGATGCTGGGCTCTTGGATCACGGCTAGATAGAGGAATCTTCCCAGAAATTCTGCTGAGGCTTGGTGATGGCTATGACTTCAGGCACATCCTAGCTAAAGTTCAGTGCTCCCTCCTGGTTCACTCTAGACAGATGGCCGTTCAGTGTGAGGTTTTTCCGACTCATCCTTATGAATCACCACTTTTTGGTGTACAGTCTAGTGTACTTAGACTCATGGTTTCCCATCTGGTCAGAAGACTGCTGAGCTCATCAGGCATAGCATTAATTAATGTGACAGTTACAGACAAACCATTTCGGAGCAGTAAGCGCCCCTTCACATTTGCCTTGCTTTCTGACCAGCTCCTTTCCTGATGAAAAGGCACTAGAATGGCACGCAATTAGCATCCTCTGTTTTATTAGTATGACGGTCCTCGTGTACGTCAACAAGAGATTTACATGGCAGGCCAGCATGACACTGACATTCTGAATCGCCAGCAACCCCATCTGGTTTCTGCAGGGTCTCATAAAACCAGCATGTGTGCCCATAAACAGAAATGCCAACAGCACCATGGAGGAAGTCGCCACTCAGGCAGAGTTACCTTCATGTGATCTTCAGGGTTGCAGAGCTGAATGTAATTTTCTTCAGACCAGGCTCAAAAATTCTGACAGTGCAGCCTGTGCACAAACCGGAGGAAGGGAACCTAGAGGGCAAGCCATCAATAGTCATAAAATGTAAGATTAAGTGGCCAAGCAGCAACTAATTTAATCATGTTTAGGAAATTAAGGTCAACCACTTTGATCTTGTATTTGAATATTTCCTAACGTCCTCTATCGTTCTGCTCCAGCTCCCATCACGCTTTTCAGCAAATACTCCATGGAGGCTTCGCTGTTTGCCATCCCTAAGCTTGACACTGTGCTCCATGGTGAATTGATGTGGTGTCCCTGCTGGGTGTGCTGGGCCTGCCACTCCAATTAAGAAAAAAAAGAGATGAGATAATGCAGCCACCAGACCTAGCAGGATTCTGGCTGAAATGACTCTCAAATGCTCCTATCAGCTACACCGCTCCCTGCCAAATCTCCCCACCCTCCACTGTCATTTTCTCCTCTCTTTTATAAGAGGAAATGGATGCTAAATCAGCAAGTTAGGCTCCCTCCTTACCATAACAATTACTAACAATACACCTTTTCCCCTTTGTTATAAATTACTTTAGTGTGTAATTCAGCCAAATGAGAAGACAGGCACCACTCACACACAGACTCCATCCTTTTGTATAAGGCCGGGACTCACTGCATTCACCAGCCCAGAGCTCTGCAAAACAACAGCGTTTTCCTTCCACTCTGGCAGCGTCCATAGCTCTCCTTCTGCTACTACCTCTCTTCATGCTCAGGAAACCAAGACCCCAGGAAATCATAGAATGTTAGGGGTTGGAAGGGACCCAGAAAGATCACCTAGTCCAAACCCCCTGCCAGAGCAGGATCACCTAGACCAAGTCACACAGGAATGTGTCCAGGTGGGTTTTGAATGTCTCCAGAGAAGGAGACTCCACAACCCCCCTGGGCAGCCTGTTCCAGTTCTGTCACCCTCACCATGAAAAAGTTTTTCCTTATGTTTACCCTAAACCTCTTGTGTTCCAAAATGAATGGTTGCAGACAGAGAAAGGATGAGACTACAGCCATCCAAGATGCTGAAGACTAGAGCTTAACCTCCAGTTCTTCCACAGAGTATTTTTCTTTTCTGTGACATTGGCCCAAAAACATCTTTAGCACTTATACACCAAACTCTATTTGAGTTAGAAGTATGAATACCTTTGGAGACTGTCCTTAGTTTCTTCAGTCCCACAAAACTCGGTCATATCCTTGATAACCCCTTCCTAGTGCTTCGCACTATACCCATCCCATCTGCACTGCACCCATCCTGCAACCTGCACACAGGGCACTATCCAACTCACACGGCTCTTTGCTAGCCCTGTAGCTGTCACAGGGGGACCCAGAGAGCGCAAAGGGAAAATGTGAGCAAGAGAAACTGTAGGTCAATCACCTTCCAGACTCCCACCACAGCCTAGTGATAACTTCACCCAGCAGCTCACGTAGGACAGGAGACAATTCCTGCCTCCAGAGGTTTCACGTGCCTTAACGTCCACATGGAATAGGGCTGTCCTTTCCTAAAGACTATGTACTGGGTTACACAAGCAAGACCTATAGTTATTTACTTTGCTTCCTTAATGTATTCTCTAAGGCTTGGAAGTCTTCTCCCTGCAGTGGGCCTACAGAGCTAGATGGGATCAGGAGCTCTGCCCAAATGCAGAGCAATGGAGAACTCCTTCAGAGTAGTGTGGGTGCATAAGCACAGGGGACTGGGAGTGAAGACCTTGCCTCTGGACATCACACAAGGCACTGAACAAGAAAAACAGCCTTCCAGCCCACCCTGACCTGCTCTGCAGCCAGGCAGCTCACAGGGAGCCTACCTTACACTACCAAACTCCTGATGTGTCAGCTTTGCAAAAGATAGGAAACAAGTCTCTTTGGCCATGGCTCCACAGAGATGCCTTTCCAAGTCTGTGTGCCAACATCATTTGGCTCTAAGTCTTGCACAATCCACACAAGAAGGACACATGCTCTCTCCTTTCTTCCTGGGCAACCTCTAAATCAAAATTAAGGAGTAATTGTCCAGGCTCTTGGGCAGATGACCTGGAGGGAATAAGGGCCCTCCTAAAGCCCACCCCCTGACAGAAGAGGAAGGAAAAAAGGATGCCCTACTCTGTCCTGCCTTGTGGGGACTTGTTTGCTCCAAACCTTGAGCAGAGGAGCCACCACAGTGGCTGTGGTGCTGCCTGCAGGATACAGTAGAAACCACAAGATGGGCTGTCAGGAACTTGACACAAGGCTCTACACCCATCTCCAGCTCCTGCCAGCCACTGGGCTGTTTCACTCCAAATCTGATTGTTTGAAATTTGTCAGCAAGCTGAAGAGAGGAGTTTCAGACAGCCCAGGGATACCAGGCAATGTGGATGTGCCAGTGCGTGCATAGTTTGGGCCCTAACTGGCACCATGGTAATTATCTATAGGAGCTGAATGTCTCTACAAATTAGGAATACTTGGGGCACAGTTACCCATTTGGAATAGAGCATAAGAGCCTGCTTGTCTGAAGACCCAACTCTCAGGAGAACACACGCTGCGGACACTAATGTGTCCCTGGTTTGTTTGGATTTCAGGTCCTATGCTTCTGATTCGTTTCAGAATTTAGTCAGATTTGAAGGCTATTGTAATTTCCAGTTCATTTGAGAGAGCAAGCCTGAGGTTCACAGCTGACCACATTTTCTTTACATGCAGACTGCATCATTTTAACTCTCTCTTGACTTGCTCTGCTGTAGATTCTATTATAAAAAATAAATGTTCATTAGTAACTAATTTATTACAGTATTAAACATAAAAGGCCAGGTTCACAATTGATGTGATCAGTGTAGTTGCACTGAAGTCCTTGAGTGATTGCTAATTTACCCTAGTGGGGTAGTCTTGTACTTACAGCACTGAGATTTTTAAAAAGCTTTGTTTTATTTTCATTTCTGTCCAGCTGAACAGATGAGGGGAGGGGAGCTGCGTCATTGCTCTTTGGCAAGACTCTCTCAGCTTCGTATCTGTTCTTATGAAGCTTCCAGTCAAGTTTTTGCAAACTCAGACATTTAGTTACTGTGGTTTCAATGCACACCTCAGCCTATAGATGCTCAGCTGAAGAAACCACCAATTCTCATCTTCTGGTAGCTCACCTATCATCGCTTAGGGTAAACCAACCAGCCTTTCCTCCACCAGCAGCCTAAATTCCCCGAAGCACTGTTTCCAGATGGGGAAACTGCCTTCACAGACACCTGTTACATCTCATAATATCAGATAGCACAACGTCTGTAATTCTACCTCAGACTCATCCTACAACTTTGTGAGTCACACTACATGTTTCGTGTACCCGGTGAACTAAAGCAAACAAACAGGAACTATTTGTATTCTTCTTATTTATGCCACAGCTTATAATAAACCCCTCTGGAAACACTTCCGAACAGGTAGCAGCCGGCACACAAGTTTTGCCAAGGATTTAAACTAGTCTTTACCTGTTGTAGCTGTTGGGAAATTTCTAGCTGTTGCTAGAAGTGTACTTGTACCTGCATGCTGGGGTTGGGAGTGTGAGCAGGTGTTTGCAAACCACAGTTATATTGCTAACCGTGCTTACCGTCTCAGGCTCAGTACTCATCATACTCAGCAATGTCTTGTACCTGCAATATCTTGCTGCAAAGATTCTCATTCAATTTGTCTTACAACAGTGATCAGAACTGCTCTGAGCTACAAATGCCTCTCCAGCTAATTTCTGTGTGCAGCGTGATGCTCCTAACCCCAAAGGCCCTTTAAGATTTGACCCCTTTCACTGTTTTTCCTGCTGTCAGCCAGGACAGCAAAAGGAGAGGTGGTATGTGGCTGAAAAGCCTAGCAGTCCTCAATCAGCCCTTTGTCTTTCATGACCAGCTTTTTATCCAGGGGCAACAGTCTTTTTCCATTACCAGTAAAAATGAACCCCCCAGTAGGGGTGATGAAGAAACAATAAAACTAATCATTAAGCAGGCCTGCTGAGAAGTGAATTCCAGTCCCAGGTCAGATCTAATTGCATTCTGACACTGAAGCAATGGCCTGGTCATTTATATTAGCAATGTCATGTTTCTTTTTATTTATTTGTCTCCATTTTGCTCTCTGTCCCCAAAAAGAAAGAAATATAAATATGTAGACTGATGAAAAGATGCACATAGAGATCAAAATACACTTACCACCCTTTGGTATACTCTGCAAGTTTCTAAAATACTCTCTTTTTAGCCAAGATCAATTGTGGAAAGACTGAAAACAAATAAAGCATTTTGGAAAATGATAAGCAAGTGTAAAAGGGCAATTTGGTAAAAATTATGATAGTGTCATGGCCTAATACCAAGGAAAACTATGTACCCAGAGGAGGACAGACAAAGTTAATCATGTGTGTAAGCACACAAGATATATGTCTGTAACTGTGATTTTTGACACTGAGAAGATTTAGATACCTCCCTTTGAGTAGTTACAAAAGAAACATACTACTTTTGAGTTCAAGTACAGCACATGCATGCACATGGCATACACACACATATGCATGAAAATATTCCTAAAACTGTAACTATCATTAAGTCACTTTCCACCTTTCTTTTACTGCTATCACCATTAATGATGTTTTGCCCCAGTCTGCATCCTCAGCCTCCTCCCCCACTGTTTTTTGCCCAGACTCCCCAGCCAGCCTCCCATCCTGAGATTCTTCCTTCAAGAATCTAAACAAGATGCCTTTGCATCTAACTGAACACAATGGGCCCCCTCTTCAAAGCCAAGCAACATTTTTCCTATCATTGTTTGCAGGGGAAGAGTCACTCTGCACTCTGCTCAGATATTATGGTCGCACAAGCCTCATTAGCTTATGGGGAGATTTGCTGTCATAAGAGGGTTTGTACAACTAACAAGATTGCTTAATCCCTTCCTAGGTCTCTCAGCATTTGTAACAAGTTTTGTAATTGCTTTTTAAGTAAAATGCCCTGACCTTGGAAACTCACTTGCAAGCCAGCTCAATTTTCTGGCTTTTTTCCCTTCATATAGCTTTTATGACCTCTTCTATCTGGATATCAAGCCCCTTCTCAGAAGTATCTTAGTACAATCCTCTTGATGCTATCCAGAGCTAAAAGCCCTCAGCATGTGCTTTGGATCTGATCCCTACCTGGCTTCTGCACTCAGAGGGGCGTTGATCAAATCTGGTAACAACAAATCAGGGCCCTGAAAATGTTATTTGTAGAACCTGGAGCTGTCCCATCTAATTGCAAGCAGGCTTTCACAACTCATTTACTCAGGGAAACTTCCTTATCAGGTGACGTTGTGACTAACTTCCACTCAGATTCCATGTTATGTTTCTTATCAAAAACACTTGAAAAGATTTTTCTTTTATCCATGGAATCAGCTTTGAAACCTTGTTTTATTGAAAGCCACAGCATGGCACGGTGGTGATTTTGCCTGGTATTTGCCATGCACTTCACGCTCTCGGGTTAGCTGAGCTATGCCCGCCCTGGTGGCACAGGAGTGAAGCAGGCTAGCCTATTTATTAAGCTCCATGCCACTATGAAAACAGTGTTACCAGTATCCTGGGCAGCTAGTTTAACAACTCACTTATTCCCAATAGTTTCCAACCTCTGGGATGCTTGAGGACACACCAGCCCTCTCTGTGCCCTAACAACCAGGCTGTAATGCCTGGGTTCTGCTTCCACTGAATTGCTGGACAGACTCGAGCAAATCATATAACTTGTGCCTTCCTTTCAGCCTTTCATCTGATGTATAGAGGGGAGTTCTCTACTTCTTTGGGGTATTCTGTGGCTTAACAAATGCTTAGGGGGTGGGCTGGATCAATCTGTCGAAAGGTCTGGGTGGAAAGGACTGGGACTTGCATCCAGAACTATTAACCTACAGAGGATCCAAATCATATTAAAAGCTACAGGGATTTCATTCCAAAGAAGATGAGCATCTAAAACATACCTAAAACATTACAGACATTTCAGTAATGTCATTAAATAGTAAATATTATTATAGTAATAACTTATCACTTTGCTTTCTAAGACTGAAAAAACATTTTGGTAAACCCTGCTTAAGACTCAACCCATGAAACACGACGTCTTTGCAGCGGTGAGCAATATACGTGTAATGGTGTGCAGCAACATGACCCAACAGACTAGAGCAGGAAAGCGAGGAAAATACCACATCCAACCTGCAAGTTCAGAGGGAATTAGGTATACAGAAGCATCCCAGGTGGAACTGGGATTAGGGCAACTTGAAATAAATTACTGCCAGAAAAAACGATTACAGAACACTTAAGACCAGTAATTGTGAAGAAGCTTTTTAATATCTTTTCCGGACAATACTACTCGCATCAGCAGTGTTCCCTATGTCCTATTGACACATGAGTACTGACTCAGGTGAGGATGTGCCACCTACAGAGGAGCTACTGCTGACTGCAGCGCTTGAGGGAGGCAAGAACCATCCCAGCCCTGATGAGACGTCAGAACGGCAGTGAGAGCCTCTTGTAGAAGGCACTTCCCAGGATTCTCCCTCTTCTCAATATCAAGCTGCCCAGGACCTTTTTCTCCCATAATCCCACATATCTCAATAACCGAACAGAGGAATTTAAGTTCAAACAGTCTCTGTTGCTCTTATATCCATAACTATAAGCCGCTGTTGTGTTTTTCAAACTTGCATAAGTAAACTACATTAATTTTCATCAATTCTTTTCCCTTAATCTCCATACCCTCCCCTAATCTTGAAAAAAATACTTGAAACTTTAAATCCATTTCATTTTCCAGTATTTGTCATTAGCACAGAGATTACTGACTGTCATAAAATTGCAGACTGTATCTTAAACTCCTTTTCCTTTATACTTTTTATTTTTCTAAAATATAGTAGTGTACCAGAAATTACTTGGTTTTATACAAAACACACCAGTTAAAACATATTCCTTAGCAGAAATAAATTAAAAATTGCCCTTTCATTATTTTTATAAAGCAATTAACATATCACACATCTACACACATGTGCTGAGCTACTAAAATTTCAAACACCTCCAAAACCAAGACTAACTAGATATTTCAGGCTAAGTCTACTAGATCTTAATTCAAAGCTCTTTAAACCCAGAGAGAGTCAATTTATTGACTACTTTGGGGATTTTTTTTTCAACACTTTTAAAGGTAGCATCAGAATTTCTAGAGATAGAACTGAATATTTACACACAGATAACCCCCAAAGTCTGGGAAAGTCCAAGCTTGGGAATGACAACCCCGAAACTATCCAGAGAAATGGTCCCATGTAGCCAGAAAAAGTTGCTAATTCCTTATACTCTCTTTCTCCAGGTCGTCTTATTCCAAAGAAAGGATTATCAGGAATAATTTTCATGTGCCATACAAAATCAGTTTCATTTTGTAGACATCTCACTAGGATCAGTTTTATGAAAACGCAGGACAGGGTCACAGCACTAAGTTTCAGGTGGACACCAGACACAGTGCAGCAGCCCTGATACAATGTCAGAGAACCCACCTCATTTCACTCGCTGGCTACCGAGCTCAGTGGAGTCATTTGAATTTAATGGATCATCATCCCTCACAAAAATCACTGAAAACCTCTCCTGTGACACTTGTGCTTTTAAATAAAATCACTAGGCAGACAGAGCTTGGTAGACTGTACCTATGCCTCTTTAGTCAGACCCTCTTCTCCCTCTACTGCTGAATTTAGAAATGTCATCTCTAAAATTAATGTCCTCACACAACAGTCTCATATATTGTCCCTGAAAGCCCCTGAAAATTGACATAAACATTGCAGAAGAAAACCCAAAAAACAAACAACCAACACGTGAGAGGGTCGTCCAACACCTATTGGCCATGAATTTAGGAAAACTGCAACTAAATGTACAGCAGAGAATCAGGAACTTTCTAAGGGCTCTGAGAACAAACCTTTATTTACAAAAGCTTGATTACAGCCTTCAAAACACTCCAAAAATCTGTTTTCTAGGACAGCTATTCTGAGGCTTTCTGGTGATTTATGATTTTTATTAACACCCATATCAGCTTCAGCTCCCTGTCATGGACTGAATTTCCAGACTCTCCACTTCATAAGGCTTGTTGAAGCCTATTGCACACAAGAAATGACTTGGATAAAAATGCTGGACTCAAGACAGAGGAAAAAAACGTCCTCTCCTCTTCCACCCTCCAAAAGATTTATAGAGACTCAGTGTAAGAGCATATTTTACCAGTAGTTTTCTTAGGAGGAAAACTAATTCAGTAATCCCATTGAACAAATGACAAGTCTGATTGTCTCTGGGAGAGAAGTGAAGGAACAAAGAAACCTTGTCACACCGTGTTTTTTAGGATGATGTTATTCAACCCCCACACCCTTGCCAGCAATTCCTCGTGACTCATTCTCCTCTGAAAAGGCTGTTATCGATCTTACATTGAGACAACAAAATTTGACTTATTTGGTGTCTGTTTCTGTTCAGTTGGCCTTTCACAGAAGCCAGAAAACATTATCTAGATGCATTTATAAAAACTGGAATGCAGTAAGAAGATTTTGGGATAACTTATTATGGACAAGTATGATGAATAAACAGAGGGTAAAAAATAGCAAGGAACTGAGGTTTCTTCAAGTTCTACCTCTTCTGACAAGGCAACAGAGGGAGGCTTTTCAGCCTCAGTCTGAGAAAACTCCAGTTTCAGTCACAGTTATCTGTTAGGATCCACCAGCCCAACTTCATTAGAAGACCAAATGCTTCATCTCCAGCAGGTACATATCACTCCACCGGGGATACCAACACAGAGAAGACAAAGCCTTTCTAAATCTCTTTACACCAGCTCAGTATTCCCGACCACCTGAACCAGCTACTGCAGGTCTACACTAGTATCAGAATGGGCAATTTTAGAAGATGATCTTGGTTGTACTGAGGGCATTAGTAAACCGATTTTGGAGTGAAGACCTTTTGGGCATCAGCCTTGCTCAAAGAAAAGCCAAAGAATAAATGTCACCAGAAGCATACTCCAAAACTGACTTTGACAAGGATGATGAATAATGAAAAAAAAATGAGGTCTTTAAGCCTAGGTGCTCTACCAAGATTTACCGGGAAGCAGGTGATCTGCTGTACAATCCCTGTACTCCTTGCTCAGCTCCAAGCCCTCAGCTCCCTGTTCTGAAAGAGCCCGGTTCCCTCAGACCCTTTCTGTTGCCAGAGAGAGCTCTTGAAACCTCTCTGGAGCTTACTCCCTCTCCTGCAGCACCAGGTTATTAAAGGGCCTGTATTCCTCTGCCTGCCCCCACGAACATAAATCCTCGTTTTACACTGCCTTTCCTTTAACATTGAACATAAAAGAATGTACTTTTTATTGGAGCTTTATCTTTGCCTGGGCTTCTAACAACCCATACCGAACACTCTGTTATTATGGCCCCTTCTGGATTTAGAGGCATATAAGCTGTTTGTGCTTGGCTGCACACATTGGTATTTTTATGTTCTTACGTATTGTTATCTGTACACTATCTCTGAATATGCTTAAAACTGCTTCAAAAAAAACCCCTAAGATTTCATTCAAATAAAACTGTAGAGAAGAGATCTGCTGCACGCATATTTCCTTATCGCTTGAACTTTCACATTCAGTGAGGGCTGGAGTGCTTAATTTTGGCCATTTGGTTTAATTTGGCCACTATGGTTTAAAGGCCATGCCCCAGCTTTGGCCCTGTAAAGAGGTAGTTTGCTCCAGTTTAAATGGGTATGAGGCACAGCATTTTCACATCATAGAAATGTTTCTCTCTCGACTTTTTTTTTTTTTTTCTAATGTAAATTTTGCAATGCTAATTCCTTTCATAAGAGACGTAGGGATAAGTGGTGGTTTACAGTTCAACCTTCCCCTGGTACCCATAAATATTTATTGTTTCTTGCCCTGTTTCAAGGCGCAGATGAAATTCATCTTCCTAGGGCTGGGGTGGGGGGGGGCACATCCAGGGGTGTGGACGTGAAGGGCAAACATCATCTTTAAAGTATAAACGTGAAGAAAACGAAAACAGATGCGTGGAGAGGAAAGAGAAGCTGGTGGGAACGCAGCAGGGCTGGAGCAGATTTTCCCTGGGAGACGGCCGTGCACTTCCTCGGGACACCCCACGGGCGGGCAGCAGCGGCTCCCCTGCGGACAGCTTCCCGGGCTGAGGTGACGAGAGGCGAGCTGGGAACAGGCCCAATCCCCAGCCTGGCTGCCGGCGATGCAAGTGCGCTGTCCCATCTCTAGTTAATCCTCAGTCCCTTCCACCCAGGGAGGAAAATGTCTCCTGGTTGGAAAGCAGGCGGCCAGCCTAGTGCTGGTCTCTCGCCCAGGGCCTCGGTGGGGCTCTGCAGCTGGGCTGCGGCTGCCTGCCCCGGCGGGCACCGCCGTGCAAGGACAGGGCTTTGCAGGCCGAGCAGTAGGGAGGAAGAGGGGGAGGAGGTGCCGGGAGGGAGACCGGGAAACTGTAACTCATTGTGGATGGGCTGGACCGGCCAGGGTGGCGAGCGCTCGCAGACCAGCACATCCATCAACCTGCCGAGCAGCCCGACAGGCTGGAGCCGCGGCTGCTCCCTCGCTCCCCGTGTCAGGCGTGATCCAGCCCAACTGTGCCGAGGCGGCGCGGCTCAGCATGGCCTGGCCAGGCGAGCTCCAGCCAGCACAGCCATTGCCACCCGCCCGGCCACCACGCTGGGCTGCGACCGACTTGCACCCGGGGCTGCCTGCGGGGCTTGGCCCCCAGCTGCCCAGCTCTCACAAGGAGCCTAATCCCCCTTCTGTCCCTGCAGTTGCACCCAAGATTAATTTAACCCAGTCATGTCCACTCACATTAAAAGTCCCGTTTGGTCTCACATCACCTTTAAATGGGATTAATGCCCCTGGCTCCAGCAGCCTCCATGTGTGCGAGGGAAGAGCCAGGCCCTCGGGCTTCCCCCAGTACTTCAAACAGGGCACACCAAGTGCTCTGTTTCCTTCCATTTTATGAGCTAATTTAGGTTAAGTTCTCGTATTTATTTTCATAGTCCTGCTGTAATGACGTTGCTCTCTAGCACAGGGCTATTAGATGCTCTCTCAGCTCGGTCGCTGCCTTGCTTGGCAGAAGTGCTGCAGCTGGCCCCAGGAGCCGCTGCCATGCCATTGTACTGTGGGGCTTCTGCTGCGGCGCTGCCACGGCCGCCACCTGTGCCTCCGCTCCAGGGCACTGCCCTCGCTGTTCACTGAAAGCCAAAAGGCCTTGGGCTCAAGGATGAATCTCCATTAGCAGCTTGCCCCCCTACCCAGCTAACAAGACACTGGCGCAGGACACGAAGGCACTGGCTTTGCTGAGGTGCCTGATACGCATCAGCTGCAACACTTCCCCAAGTCACAGGGCCTCAACTCACAGCTCCACTCCAAACTTCCTGCACTTTGTCTGCTTAAAGCAGAGCCAGAACACTGCCTTATTGATGGGGGCGGCGAGAGCGATTTGTCCAATTTCAAAGCTTTTGCTTGAAGGATTTCAGGATTTATTTTTTTTTTGAAAACACAAGTAATAGCACTTCTGAAATGTATGCAATTTTCACAACATGACAGACCAGCTATGTATGATACAAACCCATCTCCGATAACTTTTCCACATCATTTCCAAATTTTCATGGATCTTTTTGTTTTGTTACAGCTCACATGCCCTAACACGCCCACATAAATGAATGGATTTCTAGAATATTACTTATTTATTCAGTAGTGTGACTATTATCCTGAAGGAGAAGATACAGTGAAACATTAAGAACAGTTCTGTCATCTCTTAAGAATCCCAGTGCAATTTATAATCTTAGGTTCTGCACTAGGAACGTATCAATACTCAGGAGAGCAGTTAACATATTGTAGCTTTAGCTATGTGCCCACATCCACCTGAAGCTGAAGGTACTTAAGCAAGCACTCAGAATAGGAGGGGGGAGCTTTTATAAGAATAAACCTCAAAATACCCAAAGAGCTTTCCTGCAACTGCCGCTTAAAGGGTATTTCTGTCTTAGAATTATTCCACCATCACAAAATATTAAGTTGTTCTCTGCATCGGATCAAAGAATTCTGTAGTGTATCAGAGGAGAAAGTTAAGTGAGATCCTGTTTTTAAATGAAATGACAGGGCAGTTTTCAGATGGGCAAATACAACTATACAAAGAGAAGTTCTGCCATGAAAGAAGGATTAATATCCCTATACCTAAAGAAATACACAGTCAAGAGCTCAGTACAATATTCATCCAGAATCCAGAAGCTCTAATGGTACCCTTCTAAGCTCTGTCATCCATGCAACGCCAGCTCAGGAGGGCTGGTAAAGACACCATGATGATTTCATCATCGTGTCTGTATCTTGACATAACATATATTACCAGGATAGGAGAAAAGGAAGAAGTACAGGAAATCTGATAAATTCACTTCTCAAACCTGAGATATTTGTACTGAAAGCACTTCCTGCAATATTTTAAGCATGTCCCAGGAACCCTCAGCCTCTGCTACCAGCCAGTCTTGTCCTGTTCAGTGTGCTAGATCTGACAGGATAACGTAGCAGAATGATTCCCATTGCCTCTGATATGAAACACTGTATGTGTTCATGGCTCTCATCTTTATGGTGGCTCTCATGTTTATGAATGAGCACACCTCTGCAGAGTCAGGCTCACCTCCTCTGATCTTTCTGCACATGTAATTAGCACTATTGACCTGGCATTTTCCTAAATGATCTCTCTGCATTCTGAGGACGACACCTTCTCTTCTCAGCATTCGTACCAGGGGAGAAGCCACGGCTACTAGTAGCCAACTTAAAAAATGTCTTCACTGCAAGCAGGAGGGGCAACCATATCTGCAGCAAGGTAGATGGGAAACAAGTAGAGGAATTAGATTTAGAGTGGTGATGTTTCAGTTTGTACTGTAGCTGCTGCATTCTTAAGAAATAACATCAGGCTTTCAACTGGTGTCTGGAAAACATCATGCGCTGTGCAGGTACTCTCCCTGTCAGCTGGTGCAGGACAAAGGACAATAGTGAAAGAATACACATGATGTGTCATGCTGAAAGACTACTGTTCCACCAAACTTTTCCACTTCCAGCACTACATAATGTCAGAAAACACAGTGGGGGAAAAAAAGAAAAAGGAGAAAAACTAACAAAAATTACCCTTAAAATGTGAAAGCATAAAGCTAAATCTTGATTAAAACTAGTCAAGCAATCTATTAAAAGAGAAAACATGTTTATAAAAGAGAAACATGTTTTCCTCAGAAAAGCTCTTCAAAAAGTTTGGTGAAATTGCTGACTTAAGGTGAACCTATTAAAGGATGAGTATAGGCAAGTTTTGAAAAATATTTAGGGATTAAAAATGCTTTACCAAAATGCCAGCAGTCACACAGCAGTATTTATGCTAGGTGGCTGCTCTGTATTAAATGATACAGATTAAAAAGGCTTCAGCTAGTCAGATAACATCCAAAGTATAATTGAATCCAAGCCAAAAGCCTAGATCCAGATACCCACAAGCTTAGGTATTTATGGAAACCAAATCCAAATGTAGCATGGTTTCATAGCTAACAAAAGAATAACAAGTAGCTGTTGCTAGTTACTGGACCTGTCACACGTTATTGTGACTCAGCCTTGCCAACCCTTGTGGTCATCCTGTGCTCAGCTCTTACAATCAAGAGTATTTTTCTTCAAGTACTAGTTGTCATATGAAGATACACAAAAGTCACCTTTGTCTCTATATTCTTTTAGCATGTCCTAATGAATTCTCACAATAAAGGACTACATCTTTTCTGTACAGGAGAGAAAATACAGGGCTTTGTCTTACTTTCTTTAAAATCTGCAGAGAAACTCCAGGTTTACTTTCATTAAACTTTTGGCACAATACCCGGGCCTGCAATGCAGTTTGTCTTATGTAAGGACATACTACCCCAACTGCCTGAGATACTGCATCTGAATAGGATATTATCTATTGAGTAGAGTGGTGGTAGCTGGCTGGGGGAGTGCACCTACCATGTCCAAACTGTGAAGTGCTTTCAAATTAAAATGCCCGTTCTGCAGCTGACATCAAAAGTGCCCCTGACCCAGAAGCTAGAGGAGATCATAAGCATAAGCAGAGTTAGCAATGGAACCTGAATCTGTTCTGAATCTACACTTCCTAAATTTTAATTTAGTAGAAAAATGCTCCTCCATCTCAATGAAGTACACAATAAAGTATACCTGGCTTCTGGCCACACAGAAAAAAGACTACAAATATTGGTTCACTTCTTCCACTTCCATTTAGTAAAGCCAAAATAAGCCCACTGTAACAGGAGATTGCCATAGGATCCCTATCTCCAGCTTTGCAAATGAACATGCCTTGATGTTTAATTTTCCGTGAGTTCCTCTGCATTTAGGTACCAGCGGGAGACCATTATACTGTGACAGCACTCAGTTCTGATGACATTATCTTAAACTTTTCCCAGTTGTCCGTCCTCACCCCTGTTGTGCTGCCGTCATCTATTAACATTCCACTGACAACAATAAAAGATGTTAGAGCGGAGCACATTCACGCGGCAGCCAAGCTGGGGTGCTTTCACCTGGACGTACACAAACGTTTGGCATTAGCTATATAGTTAATTAACTGGATCGCATCGTGCCAATTCCTCACAAGGCTCATCTGAGGTGCTTTGCATTTATAATTCATGGATTTGTAGATTTTTATGGCCAGAAGAAATCATTAGATCTTCAGGCATCCCCTTCTCTATTATAGAGGCCATACAATTGCATTCACTTACTCCTGTTGTTAACCCAATTACTTGTGTTTCACTGTCTTCCAAAAAAAGACATCCAAAGACTTCAAAAGATGGCAAACCCACTTCTCCCTTGGAAGTTTATCCCAACAGCTAATCACCCTAAGTATTACACAACTAATATAGGCTTGGGACTAATAAAGCTTAGTCCCCTATGGATTCGTGTTTCATGGTTGATTGACTTCTATGCCTAACAAGCTGTGAGCTCTGATTAAAGTTTCTTCCCATATACAGAACATTTTTAGGGTCTTTTCCCCAACTCCTTGTGGATCCTCTGTGTCTTACTAATGTGACAACTCGCATTATAGCCCTGATGGTACCTCTGATCATTATAGATCTCTGTTAGGATTCTTCCAAGAGTGGTTTCACCTATTCTTGACCACATACTTTCATGAAACCTGTAGAAACATAATTGCTTTTCAGACCTTCCCCCCCCACACCCACCAAGAGTGGCTGCAGAGAAACAAGTTCAAAAGTTATTGGAGGCACCTGTACATGTACATGCACGCACATATACACACGGCATGGTTACTTGCATCTTTTTTCTATGTAATTGTGACTTATTTCATATTTATTTGCATTTGTTGCTCTCTTCCTCACTATGTCTTTCTTTTCCTTCTCAGTGTGAATTTTGTCTCTAAATCAGAGTGCGCTGTAGCACCCAGAATTTACCCTCTACTGAAGACATTAAAGCACTCGGTATTCTTTTCAGTATGATGAACACATTGACTTACTTCTCTTTCTTACCCTATTATATTTTTTCCCAGGTTGGACTAATTTTTATTTCTCTTTTCTGTACTATCACCAATTTTTCCTAACATAGACATCACGATGTGAATAAAGGCCCCTATGCTCAATCATTTCTCCATATTTTTCCAAGTACGTTAGTTGGTCCAATAAAAGAAGAAATGTATCCTTTCCTACAGATCTTCCTTGTATCCTTAGACCACCGTAGTTACAACAACACTGCTAAGAGACAGGAACAGTATGCAGTATTTTCAGCGTTAATCTCCCCAGTGTCAGACAGAGGTAAAAACACCTCCTTATGCTACTCACAACTCCCCTTCTTATATATCAAAGGACCACATCAGTCTTTTCCCAGAACATCTCACTGGGAACTCATGTTGAGTGACTTGTCTTCTTTGACCTCTAAATCCTTTCCAGAGCTTTCTAAGACACAGTCTTCCTATTGTTCAGAGAGAAACTACTAACGTTCCCCAAAATACTAAACGTATTACACTAAAAGGAAAGTTTGTTGCAAATTATTATTTTGGATAGAAAAAGAGTCCCTAGCCAAGTTTCCCAAAATGAATGTAAGAAATATCCACCAGAAAAAAAAAAAAATAAAAAAATTAGAGAGCCTGAACATACTATACTAATCTTAATGCACTCAAATTCTGCTTTGATAATGTTGGAGAGATGGAAAGAGTAGAAATGGGCCTTCACGTGCCAATTTTAATGATTTATTTTTTGGACTGAGGGATAGAAAAAAATACGTTGCAAAGTTCTGTAATTTGTCCTCCTCTTTCCCATATTTTTGGCAGGTTTCATTCAGTAGTAATGATAATCAAGCCTTCTATTTCTAGTGAACTGAGATGGTGTGAACCAGTATTAGAAGCCATTTTGGAAACAGGAGGCCTGGCTTCCCTCTGCCTTGGCTTCCCTTTCAGTAATCTTGACAACAAAAATGAATTCTTATCTCACAGAGATGTTGAAAAACTAATCACATTAACAGCTTTGACAGTCTCAGAGAAAAGCAGGTCTATAACCACTGAAAAGATACTTTTTTATTGCTTTTCATATTGCTCGTAACTGAATTACCTGAATCAGTTCCATCCCAACCAGCCACTGTCAGTTTTGCCAATTAAAAAACCAGTCAGCTGTTTGACACTCTACTGTTTTGCACCTATAATGAAAATCTAACAAAGACTGAGGAGAAAACTACTAATTTTCTTGTGGGAAAACTAAGGTTAACTTTCACTGGCTCATTTGAAAATAAAATAAAATGAAGCGATGCTCATTTTGGTGATCACATACCAGTTCCTGAGACAACTATTCTGCTTGCAGACCAGCTCCTCAGAGAGCTGTCTGTCTCCAGGAAAGGACTGAGAGTGCTCAGCTCCTGCCAGATAAAAAGGAACTTGCTACACCAAATCCTAACTTAGAGGAAACTTCTCAGGGAAAAACCTCTGAGCAGGAAATACGGTTAGACAGCTTTTAAAGATAGTCCTGTCTGTCTCTTATACCAGATCGTCTGCCATGGACATAGGTAGGTTTAAAAACCCAAGAAGATGATGGTTAAGAAACAGTTGTAGACAGGATGTGTTGATGAAGTTGCTTTTGACTGAAGCCTGTAGACAAGAATAAATTTTACATCTAATCTTTAATATGGTAGTAGTAATAAAGTACTAGTTCAATGCACTGAAGATTGCATTTGCTGTTATATCTTGCTTCTGACTATGCAAATGACCCGTGAGGAAAATGAAAATCAAGTCTTTTGAGAGAAATTAATGAGTATTCTCTGTCCTGATGGTTCTACCTGGATTTAGAGACACTGCACACACTAGTGCATAGGAATCACTTATCTGCACCATGTTATTTTCCAGATCAGAACCCAATAACAGCCCATTTGTACAGCTGTTAATGTTAAACAACAAACCCAATAAAAAATGAAGACAGAAAAAGCCTAACCTCAACCTAAGGCAGTAGATAAATCTGCTGAGACTGCAAAACCAGCACTCACTGCATCCATGGAGGAAGAAAGCCAAGGAAGGTAAACTAGGCTTCTAACTATGGAAGTTAATTAGCCCTATTTTTAGCTAGAAGGGAATTTCTGTTTAATATTCACCCAGGTTTTCGGTTACAATGATTTAAGATTACAGACCAAAAAAAAAAAAATGTACCTGGAAAATTTGGTCTAAGGCCTTAAACTAAAAAAAAAAAGACTTGATAAGATACTGACGTGGCCTTCAGGATGCACCCGTATGCTCCTTCCAGCCATACTGAAAAAATATTTCTCATGAGATTACAGAGGGATTAATTAGTAAGAGATAATTCTCATGCGTTGCACAATGCATTCATCTTCCTCAACTCAGCACATTTCATGTTGACATGATAATGTCAACAGAATAGGTTCTTACTGGTCAAAATTACATATGCATGATGCCTCTGAGTTTTAAGACTCTAATGGTTTTGAATCTGTATCGAGGCATAGGAGACATCAATGATACAATACAATTTCTAACATGGGTTCATTCCTGATCTTAACACTTTTAGTTCAAACTATTGATAGTGATCATGGGATTTGCTTTTGATTATTGTCAGCTCTGGGAACAAGCCCATTGGAAATGTCTCCAATGAAAGCTGCAGGTGCACATCCTCTCTGAAGATGACGACCTAGAAGAAAAGCTATGATCCTTCTGAAGTCAGTATGATGTACGACTTATAGGAAGGCTTCTAGACATTAAAGGAGGAAAGTTCTAGTACAATATTTTGATAGGAAGAGCAAAAATTTTAACATAACTTTTGGATGGAGCTAAATTGGTTGATGAAAATGCTCTTACGGTGTGGTTGCCTGTGACAGCAGAGGACTGTTGCCCTAGAGGTCTCCAGCAGTCGTATATTCCTCTGTTCACTGGACATCATCCAGTGACATCATTGCACCTGAGAGCTCTCCACGTGTCTTGAATCTGACTGCAAATCTACCTCTTCAGATACTGAGGTCACATTTGAAACTACAGCTTTTAACTCTTCTGCTGCTTTAATCATGACATAGGCACAGCAATTATGTACTACACGACTTGAGAGATTTATATATACGTTTGCCAAAAAAAAAAAAAATCAGTGACAGAGACACAAAAATGCCATGTCACTTTGCTGTGCCTAGACACCGTGACATTTGAACACAAAACAAAATATATAGCAAAGAAGGTCTGAGAAAGAGAAGCCAGTCCTGGCAGTCACTGACTGAACAGAAATCTCTGGCAATCTGTAGCTGGGATTGTCAGACAGTTCTAAGGAAATCAAGGATAGGTATCTTTATCATTAAGCAATAAAGCTCGAAGGCAGAAGAGTGCACTTGTGAATATAATCTCTCTAACTATCCCTGATAAATTGTCTTCATCCCTTTTCCCACTCCTGTTCTCCACCCGTCCTTTCTTTTTTATAAGTGACTACACCCTTTCACCTGCTTCACCCTCAGCCCTTGCCAGCTTCAGCGCTTAGAGCAATCCAGAGAGCCCTGCCAGCAAACCTCCAGCTCCGCTCGCTGCTGCACTGCTCCACGGCCTGTCTGAAGAGACAGGGATTGGCAAGGGGGCAGGTGAACCACACTGAGAAGGCGGATGGAGGGAAGCAGCAGGTTCCCAGCTGGCAGCAGGCAGAGTAGGACTTGACTTTTCTCCCACGAGACCTGAGTAACACATAACTAGATGGAATTGCCCTCCAGTCACTATTCATTTTCCAGAGAACATCAAAGGTCTAGCATGCTACATTATGCACTGCTTCTTCAAAAAACAGTGAGATGCTATTGAAAAATCTGGTAAATACTCAGCATTTTGTGATATAATTGCCAATGAAGTAGCATTTAATAATAATAATTTTAGAAAGCTCCGAGGCATTCTAAGAAAAGAAATATAGGATAAAGAATCCTTCTGTAATACAATGCAAACCCCTCACTCAATAATATGTTAATGAAATTTAATTAATTAATGGACGTTAATGAACAATTAAACATACTGTGCCTTTGGCTATCCCGGGGAAATATTCTGGCCCATGAATGCAATCAAATTACTTAAGGAACTGCAAAGAATTTTTTTTTTAAAGCAAGCATGAAAAGTTATCTATAAAAATAAAAGCTTCAAATATGAAGAATAAGCACCTTGTATGTGTTTTGTTTGGTCTGAGGTCGCTCTCATTTAGAAGCTCACTAGTTCATTGCAATTACAAATGAACAGCTTTTCACTAACGCTCATATTTGTGGATGTAAATAATTGCATTGTAAAGCCAGAGAAAGTCCTGGCTCCAAACCACACCAGGGTACAGACAAGTGGTCCCTGAGATCACAGCTACTAAGTACAGTACTACACAGAGTATCTCTGGTGATAGCAACAACTGCACACTACATTTTGCCAAAAGTCACATTTGCCTAAATTTACTATTGCACTAAAACACGGCAAGAATTTTCCCCATGACCTTGAATTAAAAATTTATAGATATTTTTCTCGATTTTATTTTCCAATTGTATTATTAGTAAACAACATCAAAATGTTACAATATCTGAAGGAAACATACTGTCTGTGGGTCTCGCAGGAAAACTCTATCAACAGCATCAGCTTTGGTAGACATTTCAGATAGGACAAACCTTCTAGCCTGTTGCTTGCAGCAACTAATCATCTCGGCCAAAATCATAAAACTTTCTGGAATGCCAAGTTACATGAAGAAAAATGAGATATGAATCATGGTTATTTAACTTTTATTTAAAGATAGCAATAACTCGTTTGCATTCTTCGGCAGCCTAGGGCTGCTTACAAGTTACACCTGTAACTTCCATTAGGTTAATAAGATTATACCTACTCATTAACCCTCAGCATATTAATGGCTAATTATATGTCTTCTTATTTAAAAGCGGATGCCCCCATGCAGGTTGAGGGGGGGGGATACAGGAGGGGAAAGGATGACCCAGTTAGAGCAAAAAAAAAAAGAAAAGTTTGTGTGTGAAATGAAAAGGTAAGTGTATCTACAAAGCGTTCTTAGAGGTTAAATATTTCAGGTTAGGAAGATATTCATTACACTATATTTAGATTAAATGAGTGTGCAGGTGGAATAAAGACAAAGCCCTGATATTGTAACTTGCAGCAGCCACTCACTTCAAAGATGCTCCTGATATTGCAGTGAATTTCTTTAGTGCCAGATTAATCTTCTCTCTAGAACACTCCTATGTGCCCTATAGCATGTAAAAGCACACAATGTACAAAAAAAATCTATTGCCAGCTTGCCCTCTGAGACAGTATTAAATTCAGCTCGTTCTAAATGGAGCTAGACACTATTTCAGCTACAGTCGCTTTTCAGAACAGAGGTGTTGAAATATGCCAGGTAAAGTGCAGCCATTTTACCCCATTATTTTATGTTGATATTTTAAAGCATTTTAAGTATCAACACTATTTAACCATTTAAGCAGCTTAACAATGTTTCAATGTGGTCTTTTTAAATTCTCTTGAAGTTATTTCTCAAATAGTGAAAAATCTTCCTCAAGATCTTGTCTGACCCTCTTTATTTGGTTTTTTGAAACTGGTAGCAAGCCAAATAACCCAACCTTCACAAAGTCCTTGCTCTTAAACACAGAACTTCTCAGACAGGGCTCAGTCTGCTGAACCCCATTTAATCACTACCACCAAAGCACAGTTATGGTGTCATGCAAAAGATAATGTCACTGAGTCTCTAGGTATGAGAAAGATTATTTGTTTGACTTGATTTTTTTCCTCATAGCACTGAGAAATCCCTGTAGGCAAGACCTCTTTTTTTTTTTTTTTTTTTTCCCCTTTGTTTTAATTTTTCCTTGAGCAAAAAGGAGTGGGACTCATTTGTTAGGTGTGTGAGACTTTGCAGGTCTGGTTTTACAATACACCATTTAGTCTTTGGTGAGGCTTGTTAAACCCTGAAAGAAAAGTCATGCATTGACTGAGTGACGCCACCCTGAGGTTGATTCCCAAGGGAAAGTAAAGACTCAGTCCTGCCTTAGAATCGTTGGGGTGACCGAGAACACCTTCTAGCAAGCGATAGCGTACCAAACCTTGGCAAGCTGCATAATAACATTAAACCCAGTGATCTAATTATTCTCCTCTAATATAAAGGGCAGGGTTCCATGGGAAATCAGGAACAGGGCTGAGAAATACACCCAGCAAATACATTTCACAATACAAACGGAGGCAGTTTGTCAAGACTCTAACCTGGGAAAATTACCTTACAAAGCTGTCCTATGCATCCACTGTGCCCAGTTCAGAATAATTTCACATTTACGCAGGGAGGATCTTTAAAGCACCAAATTATCACCTTTGAGCACCTTGTTTAAAATATCACTTTAATTTGTTGTGGCTCAGAGATCTTTAACTTTATATTAATCATGGAGGTACATAACATAAATACATAGATAAATATAGCATAGGAATTTAAACTAACCCCTACTGACCTGTGAACATAAAGTCAGAGATATATAAGATGGTATATAAGACTCTTCTCCAATGTCATACTTCTCTTTCATGATGACTTCTTCATTTTTTATTCTGTATACTCTAGTGTGTTGCCACGTACTAGATTTTTGCTGTATAAATATACAAATTTCCAAATATATCCCTAAATACACACTATAAATAGTTGCATATTCATTCAGTCATTTGTACACCCGAAACCTTGGATTTGTTTGCAAAGGAATAGCTGCACATGCCAAAGAAGTGACTGTTCTATACCCTCTGTACACAGAAAAATAGATTTTTCTGCAAGTATATTTCAAACTGGAATATTTGAACTTCAGCCCAGGTAATTACCTGAGCAGTCTACTGGGAATGTACATATTAGAACAAGTTGTAAAATAATCTCTTCCAAATAGCTATTAAAAGCAAAATTACAGATCGTGGGCCAGATCCTCAGCTGATACAAATTGGTGGCTGTTACAAGTCTCTTTGACTTTACATGTGCAAAGTTTAAGCTCCAAGAGAAATTTTACAGTAAAACTTACAAATTATTGAAAAATGAGGTTCAGAATAGAAACACAGGTGGCGTTCACACCATCTCCTTCAAGTTCCTTTCAGCATTTAGCTTGGCTTCTCTCAGTCCTGCCTGACTTCTCTGTGTTGGCAGTTTGAGGAACCTGGGTTACTCCAAACTGCACCTGAACAGCTGACTAACGTAGTATCAGCCAGACAACATAAATACCCCGAACACCACAAAAAATGTCAAATCTTCTGTTGATATAACTGAATTGCTAGAATGACCCTGCTTTCAAGCAAAAAAAACCCAAACTACCAAGCCATGTCATTGTAGAAGTTGTGGTTATTTGCAAAGGCAAAACAACTGTTGCACCAATTTCTGCATCACTTTCTAATTTCTCAGGGATTCTCTTAATTAAAAGGTGTTTCAGAAGTTGTCTTGCTGTCTATAATATGAAAGATTTTTATTTTCTTCTAATGATGGTCTAAATCTGGTGAAGTAACCAACTGACTAACACAGGGAAATCCCAATCTTTCAGCTCCATTGTATAATTTATACAATATGTTCAACACTTTCCCACATAATAAACGTGGGAATCCCTTACAACCAGTCCAAGGTCTGAGGTTTTTTTATATGAATCATGTTCACAGCATCCTGGCTTTACCACACCCCCCCAACTACTTCTGCTGGGAGCCAAAGAGTTACTGCAATCACCACTGGTAGGAGATACCATGTGCAAAGGCATTATTTACAGTAGGATGCAGGGAAGATGAGAGCCAGAGTCTGATAACTTTATCTCGGGGGTTAGCTGGGAAAGACTCCTCTGGGTCTAGTTAAAAGATTAACTTTAAATAATGAATAAATTAAGAGATATTATCATTCAAATATTACTTCTTGCTATGACAAATCTTTCATGTAACCCATAGCCAGGTTCTGTTTATTTAAGGTGATGCTCATTTGAATAGTTTGGGAAAGAAATGCTTTCACTGTACCTGTTATTCAATTTGACAGTTCTTTGCAACACGGTAAAGAGTCATGTTTGAACTTGTACAGAAAAATGTCATTGTCTTGTCTTTAGAAAAGATGTTCAAGATACCTCAGATAATGTTCACATGCATTTCACCTCCCTGACTGGCAAATTTACTGTCTGGCAAAAGTTTTCAGGTAAAAGGCAGTGCAAACGACAACAGGTTGCCCCATTATCAATGCAAAATGGACAAATTTAATCAGCCCTCAGAAACTAATGTATACTTTCTGAACTCTGCTCAGTGCAGGGAATCAAGCCAGGAAGTTGCCTGTAACATAGATGTCTCCACTACACATTTATTCCTACTGCTTAGAGCCATCACAGATGTACGAGCATATCACAGGGATAATCACCTCCCGGTCCTTTCCCTGTCATATGTATTTCACTTCTGTTAGACTGTATTGTCAGACAAATCCCAGCTCCACCTATTGCAATTAGGGAACAAGAGTTTGTCAGGGCCTTAGGCACTCAGCCAGCTCAAATCTGAGCACCTGACTTTGACTTCTGCTCTGAATCATCCTCTGGAAGAACCTCCTAGATACACATTTGTCTGTTGACTCCAGAGGGAACCAAATCTAAAGACTAGTCAGCTAAGTTAGCCACCTAAGTCAGAATCCAGATTTTGAATGTTAAATAAAGCCATTCACCATTAGGGGTGGGGGGAAGGAGCAGAAAAAGATCTGTGCTACATTTATGAGAGCGGGTTTCTAGCACATTTCCCTCTCATTAAAGCGAGTTTTTGAAGAGGCAGGAGGAATTCATAAAAGGAATTGCTTTCACACTATTACGCAAAGGTGCCCTAGCCACAATCCAGACACTTGTTCTGCTGAGTACTGGGAGTTTGCCTTGCCTGCATTTACTGTACAATGCAAGGGGGTCAGAAATAGGGATCCTGAATTTGGTTCTTATCTGCATCACTGATTCAGTTTGTAATATTAAGCAAGTCAAGTAAGTGGTGTCACTTAGGCACCACGGATTTTCCCACATCACAGAAATGCTGTTTGGCTGAATTAATTTATTCTTATGAAACGGTTTTTTTGAGAAGGCAGTGTAGAAGTACAAAAAGGAATTTCTCATGGGTTCCAGAGGAGCTGAGCTCCATAACTCTGGCAATCAATCAGCAGTATCAGAGAGTGAGAGCACTGTGCCTCCCTGAAAGACAAGCATACACAAAAGTTAAGAAATTGTTTATTCCAGCCGTAATAGGAAACTTTTGTATATAATTTCCCTGCTTACTCAGAGGCACTCTAACATCTGTCAGACCAGGCCTAGCACTTAGCATGCAGATCTGAGGAGAGAAACACATGCCCCCTTTCCTGATAGCAGCTCACCCGCCACTGCTGCCAGACTCGGTGACCACGCATAAGACACCAAGCTCAGTTCCACCAGCGTACAGTTTGACTTCATGGACCAAATCCAAGTTCGCACAGGTGTAGATGAGAGCCACCCAATCTGTTCAATGCCTTTAATGAAACTGCAGCTCCGACTGCATGGCAACCTCTTCCTTTGAACCTTTCAAGAAGCAATAAAGACTGAAGCCAAAAGCTAGTCGCTTTTCATTCCTTGAGGTGTGGTTTGAACCCAAGGCAGCCAAACACCCGCAGCCGCTCGCTTACCCTCCAACGCCCCAGGGAATGGGGGAGAGAACTGGAGGGGTAGAGGTAAGGAGACTCGTAGGTCGAGATAAAAATAATTTAATAATTGAAATAAAATAGATTTAAAATAATAATTACAATGATAAAAATAATAATAATAGAATACACAAATGAGTGATGCACAGAGCAATCGCTCACTGACCAATGCCCAGCCCCTTCTCAGCTAGGAGAGAAAATCCTGAAACCACAATACTGGAAGAGCCCCAGCCTCCAGACTAACCCTCATCTATACACTGAGCACAACACTGTATGATATAGATGATTCCTTTGGCCAGTTTTGGTCCATTGCTCTGGCTATGCTTCCTCCCAGCTTCTTGTGCCCCTGCATGTTAGCAAGACAGGGGAAGCTGAAAAATCCATGATTTCTTATCTTAACACCTAAAAACATCAGCGTATTATCAACATTCTTCTCATACCAATTTCCATACTGAATCCAAAACACGGCACTATTCTAGCGACTACAAAAAATGAGCTCTATCCCAACCAAAAGCAGAACACCTCGCTTTTTTGAGGAACACAGTATTTCTATTAACATCCTGATCAGCTGCTCTGAACATCATTCATCCCCTGTCCAGTGCCAGTCGGGTCAAACAGCAGTCACTGCAACATTTAGAGCTGTTCAGGGGAGAGGTGTTTAAGGAGATTCACATTTTTAGATTCCTGATTTCAGTCAAGATCTATTCAAGCCCTGCAATAGAAAAACTGCAGCTTTAACTCCAACACCACCAAACCACTCTTCTATCTTGTATTTATTCATAGTTCCTGTTCATTGCATTGTTCTCCTCTCCTGGCTTTATACACCTGTGCTCCTCTCCACTTTTACCCATAACCTCATAAACTCTGGGCATCTGGCTATGTCCAATACTGCCAAGTTTTCCTGTGAGAGCAAGTAAGCTCAGAATGCAATAGTGACAATTCTCACTGTATAAGACAATTCCAAACATTATACCTCCCACTTACACAACAGAGATGCTTTTCCCAGACTAAAATAAAATAAAATAAAATCTGCAAAAACTTAGAACTGTCTGAAACTATGTATTTTAAACCCGTCAGGAAAGCTACACAGTGGTTTTAATTTTTATTCTTTACACCTACAGACAACCTACATGTGTCCATACATCAATACTTCAGAGCATTTTATCACCTCAGTCATAATTTAGATTTTTAGAAGGCAAGCAATGCAAGATATTGTAACTGATCTCTCAAAGACTTTGGAAGCATAAGCAATGCTATGTTCCTTATCTGCTGTATTTCCCTCTCTTTCTGTATTACAATATATTTTGCACCCTGACAGAGGATTAATCACCTAATGGGAATACCACAGACTGCAGAAATCTGCTGGGAAATATATTTCTGAATGACTTCACACTAGTCAGAAGTTCATGATGTCTATGATTTATTGTCTCTGGTGAATTTCTCATCGCTGTTGAGAATTTAAACTAGTTCAGCTGCTCCTAGTGATGAGGCACAGAATGCAAATACAAGGCCACAGTAATGTCTGTGAAGCTCAGATTTGGAAAGCAGCTTTTCCAAACTACGCAGAGAAATGATGAATTTAGACCTAAGAAGGAGAAGAGCAGCTTACTTTTCAGCTGTTTTCACATTCCTTTCTGGCTGTGCCATAAAACCTTATACACAGCAAAAAGATGGAAGAACTATGGCCAAAACCCAAAGTCCTCCTTCATTTTCATCACATTTGTACACGGCAAACTACCTCTCAGCATACTTCCATGTAATAAGATACACACACGGAAGAACAGGGGAAAAAAAAAAGCCCAAGATGTCAGGACTGCTCTTTGGCATGTTCAGGAGGTACCAACTGGAAGCTGGAAAAGAAAAAAGCTGGTAAGCTCAGGTAACCGACACTGTTGGACAGATGGGGTTTATATACCCAGGAGGGTAGAAAGGCACAGTTGGATCAGTCAAAAGCAAAGGCAGATGGCAACATGATACAAATGCTACCTTGAATAAGCATTTCAGGTACAGAGCCCTGATCAGGAGGAGTCAGTGTAGCTTGGCTCAATGTTTCAACTCATCTTCAAAGCAATTTGTATTTCATAACATCTTATTGTCACATTTTTATATTCAGTGCTATGCCTTCTCTTCAGCCTTGTGTATGGTTTAGTAATTTCTTCGGCATCACGTATACTTAAAAGCAGTGTTTATTCATACAAAATAAGCACTTAACATTTTGCAATCCCTAAATATACTTCAGTGCAATACACAACATCTTCTTTTGGCCCCAAAAGATTTTAAAGGCTGTCTTCACTCAGTGATGTTATAAAAGCACTGGAAATATTCAAGATACTTGCAACGTTTTTGGTGTTAAAAAGTAAAACACATTTGACCATGCAAATCATGGAATCATAGAATTGTCAGGGTTGGAAGGGACCTTAAAGATCATCTGGTTCCAACTCCCCTGCCATGGGCAGGGACACCTCCCACTAGAGCAGGTTGCTCAGAGCCCCATCCAGCACGGGTCTGACTCCCGACTGGTTTGCTCCTGTGTAACAGGGCATAAACCCCTACTGTTCTGACATGAACAACTGCAAACGACAATGCTAAGTGGAAGTACTAGAAAACTAAGGTTATTAACCAATCACTCAAGCTAAACTGTCGAGCAGCTACTTCTCTGTAGTCATATTTGTGACTCGTGAGATTTACAAATTTGAGGGCACAACAAAAGCAAAGAATCTTCCTAACGCTTGACCTAGGAGAAAAGAAGGAGTAATGGGAAGCACCCTGGGAGATGAATAGGTTAGGTTTTCTTCCCTCTCTCAATCCCTTACAGTCTGGATGTGCCTGTTCTCCATTTTGAGAATTTATGTGTTCCCCTGCAATGACGAGCGGTTTCATCTCCCTTCAGCTATCACATTCACCTCTCTCAGAAGGTTTGCTTTGCCCCAGTTCTTTGACAAGGAGCGAGTGAAATCGCAACCCCACCGAAGTCAGTGGGAAATTTGCCATTCACTATAATGGAGCCAGGATTTCACACAAAGTTTATATCCATAGAAGACCAGACTGAATCTAGTCCAGTGTTTGTGAAGCGCTTTGAAGTAGAGAGTGTTGCAGCACTGAGAGTATTGCTATTATTATTATTGCTATTAGGTGCATGACAGAAAACAAAGGTAGAAACCTCAGGGTGAACTGGAAGGAAATACTGATTCTGCAGACCTTTCTCAGAGGTCAGTACATGACATTTTTCTAAACAGTTTCCTTTAAAAGTGTCTAGTAAAATTCTCTTTCAACCTAAGTACTTTCTTGGCATGTTAATCAGAAGCAGATCTTCCTACCAAGTACAGCCATCCTGACTGAAAACATCCTACCTTTTCCTTTGTGTACATTTCCTAGAGCTTTATTGTTGCTCTCTGAGGATTAACTGAAATACTCTAGAGAGCTTAAAATGGTTTCAGAAACACTGCAAAAGCCTAAACTGGAAGGGAGAAACAATGGTTTCCTTTCAGCCTGTCTATTCTTCCCCTGAACTACAGCGTGGCCTTTGCACTTCACTGGCCCGCGGAAAGGAGAGCCTGGGATTCAGTAACTGTTGGCAGGGTTGAGCTATTGCACTGCTTGTGGCTGTCGTGTGTGCATTACCACCAGACAAGACAACGGTTGATCATCAAGGAAATAAGCCCTCTCCCATGATCTCATTAACTAGTTTATTCTGCCACAGACTCATTCAAAATTCTTTTCAAGTTACACGGACAGCACGGCAGTCAGGAAATGTGTTAGCTGCTACCAAAGGAACTAGCATTTTGGGGCTTGGCTGTCGCTTCACCCCGGTATCCTCGGATCACAGTCCCCACAGTTCCCTCAAACATCTTGCTCATTAGAAAAGAACGTTCCCTGCAGGGTTCAGACGCCCAGGGACAGATCTGCGACTGGTGCATACTGTCAGTGCTCTGTTAACCTCAGGCAACCCAAGGTTTTAGGCTGCAGAGGATTTATCAGCCACTCGGCAGCTGTGAGAAGAGCGCAGCGTTAGGTCAGAGAGCGAACAGGCCAGCGACTGTGATTCAGCCATTGGCACACTCAGCTCAGCTGAGAATTCCCAACCACAGCCTACAAGAGGGAGTTGTTACATCTTGATTAATTTCAAATTACACTGTCTTCTTTCACTCTCTACCTTTTTTGGTTATCTCACTGCACAGCAATGGTCCCAGTGGTTGAGATCTGCACAGTCGAGTTCTTGACTCTGATCTTAATCATGTGGCCTGTGATGGAAACAGTGACAAATTACTGCTATCAGTTAACTACAAAGAAAGGAGAAGTTTGTGTAGTCTTCTAAATTTAATCCACTGCACTATAATCCAAATAAAGGCAGGGTTATAAAATAGGCTATTAAATACTTCACTAAATATTTAGCAGGTATAATTGCAGCTAGAAAGTAACATTAAATACCACAACCTAAGAATTTTCTGAAACCAGTTTCTATCTATGTCTGTACTTGACCCAGGTGTCACTCACTAACAAATATTGCTGCCAAGACACAGCACGTTAGGCTTTTGCTGTTCTTGGGAGACTTCCCTGCATTTTACTTCTCTGGACATCACACTTAATTCAGGACTGAGATTCATAGTCTTAAAGATGTGAAGCAAAACTAGATTCTCCAATGAAGGTATCTCAAGGTAGGTAGGCTTCAATGTTATATCAAGACACTTCTATAAAGATATTTGTGGGGGCAAAAATCATGTCTTAATAGCTTCAACTTACAGAATCACAGAATGGTAGGGGTTGGAAGGGACCTCTGGAGGTCATCTAGTCCAACTCCCCTGCCAGAGCAGGTTCACCTCAGGCAGGTTGCCTGGGATTGCATCCAGGCAGGTTTGGAAGGTCTCCAGAGGAGACTCCACAGCCTCTCTGAGCAACCTGTTCCAGGCTCCATCACCCTCACAGGGAAGAAGTTTCCCCTGATGTTGCAGTGGAACTGCCTATGTTCCAGTTTGTGCCTGTTGCCGGGCACCTCTGAAAAGAGACTGGCCCGATCCTCTGGACACCCACCCTTCAGATACTTATAGATATCAATCAGATCCCCTCTCAGGCTTCTCTTCTCCAGGATAAACAGCCCCAGGGCTCTCAGCCTTTCCTCATAAGACAGATGTTCCAGTCCCTTCATCATCTTCACAGCCTCCATTGAACTCTCTCCAGTAGTTCCCAGTCTCTCTTGAACTGGGGAGACCAGAACTAGGCACAGTACTCCAGAGGTGGCCTCACCAGGGCAGAGTAGAGGGTGAGGAGAAACTCCCTCGACCTGCTGGTCACACTCTTCTTAATGCACCCCAGATACCATTGGCCCTCTTGGCCACAAGTGCACATTGCTGTTCCATGGAGAACTTGTTGTCCACCAGGACTCCAAGGCCCTTCTCCGTGGAGCTGCTTTCCAGCAGGCTGACCCCTAACCTGTACTGGTGCCTGGGGTTATTCCTCCCCAGGTTCAGGGCTCTGCACTTGTCCTTGTTGGACTTCATTAGGTTCCCCTCTGCCCAACTCTCCAGCCTGTCCAGGTCTCACTTGCACAGCATCAATGCACCAACACAGCTTCTGGAATGGATCTGGTTTCTATACAGACAACTCTTTGCAGCAGACGAAATCACATCTACCTGCATGCAATCATGTCAACACCTCACTCAATGCTCATACAATTATTTTTCAAGAAATCTCATATTCTCCCAGTACTTTAGGAAATGAGACCACTTCTTTCTAAGTTGAAATATGGATTGAAATTCCTAACTATATACAGATAGT
>JAAGNO010029502.1:0-75687 GCA_033439905.1 Ceryle rudis
TTTGGTTCCGAATTGGAGCATTTCAATCTTTTTTTTTTTTTTCCGCCTGAAATAACTGCTGCTTCAGACCCGCAGTGTGCCCACTTGCACATCTGAAGGTGAAGAGTTACTGGATTGTGTCAGCTCACAGAAGACGCCATTGAAATTATTTCTTTGAGCAATTTTTCTCTGAAGATTGTCTGTTAGTACTTTATTTCAAGCATTCATTATTCAAAATTCCTACTGTTCATTTTGTCGAACAAAGTGACAAATTTTGTCACTTAGTATATTTTTGTTTCTTTGCATGCTGAATGGCTGACCATAATTCTTAGATTTCCAGTGTGAACCATGAATTAGAAACTCGTTTTCCACACTTACTAGTAAATATAATTTATAACTTGCTCTGTTGATAAATAAATTAAATCCCTATTAGATTCAGGAAGATCTCAATCAAATGGGTGCAACATACCAATTGAATATGTTTAGGAGCTAGCATTTGCAAAACTCATTATAATTTTCTCCTGTTCTAGCTTCATCTTGAAGTCACAATTGAAATGCAAGCAGCTGCAGGGAATTACAGTCATCTGTCAGAGATGTTCCACAACAGCTGAGACAAAAGGAGAGGCTAGAATAATGGTATATACTTCAGATAACTAGAGTATTACAAAAGCACTTCCACCATTTACTTGATGTAATTTATCACTTAAGCTATGTATCTGTGAAGACATTCCATTTACACTATGAGAAACTCTGTTCATCAAGTTTACTTACAGAGTTGTTTGCCCAATTCTGAAGTTAATTTGTTGACATCACTTGGAAAATTGTCAGTAATATAGGAAATTATACACATTGCCCATTTGATGTTTTGTTTCTGATACTGACCAACACAAGAGTTTTCTGAAAGTGAAGGAAGCCTCCATTAGGAAACACATGATAAACAATCCTTTAAACTCTATCCCCTTCTGCTCCCTAGTAGACACTATTCAGTGCCAAAGCCTCATTTTCCTTACTTACACAAAATTTAGATCAATACAATATCTGACTGAAACTTCTCAAGGCAATTGTGAAATTTGCAACAACTGGCAGAGAAAAAGACCTTAAATCTTCATAGAAGAAAAGTAAGTAGAGGAGAACTCTATCAGCAACTGGTAGAGTTTAGTAATCACCAGAATTAAATGCTTTGTTTTAAATTCATCTGATGATATTCTTGCAAATTTTTTTCTTATGGAACAGCTTGATTTCCATGATTTCTCTTTGCTGTATCAATGAACATTTTAACAATACCCTGTTATTCACACAAGAGAATAACAGATAACAGAATAACTGCAAGTTATTTGAAAAGTTTTCTCATTCCAAGTCCTTTTCTGAACGTCCCTGACTGCACGTCAGGTTGTTTCCTCAGCATTTGGTCTGGGCCAGTTCCTCCTCAATGCTGCTCAATTTCAGCAGGAGTCAGGAAAAGCACTGGGTTGGTGTCCTCTCAGTTCTGAGTACTCCAAATTTCTTTCATTGACTTACAGAATGGTCACTGGGTGTGAGACTGCAGTCTCTGGGAAAGTGTGACAAATAGAATTAGTTTTGTGATCATATGCAATTGACTCACATTATATGATCTTTGATAATAATGAATAATGAATTAAATAATTAAAACTTGGCATCTCTGCATCTCCTATAGCACACTATTTTCATTAACATGCAGCAGTACTGGATATAGTCATTGATTTCTTGCACAGTCTAAAGTTCTTTCTGTGAAAATGATGTATAAAATGGATAATGGCTTTGACTATGTGTATTGAATTTGCTTCTTGCAAGCATCTGTTTAATCTTTAAGACAATTAAAAATACAAATGAACCTTTATATGCTTGGTCATTGTATACTTAGGTAGGAAATTCTCTGAAGATGCTGCTTTTGATGGTATTTTTGAATCAGGCTTTGTCTACCATGACATATTTTATTACTATGCTTATAATCACGGGTAGCAAAAAAGAATGAGGGAAAATTCCTGGTTTAGTGAAAAATCAGTCATCCTTTCCCTACGACATGTTGTTTTTAGCGACATGTTGTTTTTAGATGTTCTTGAAGAGTTTGGAAGAATCTGGCTTTATGTTCTATCTCACTAAATTTTCTGGTGAATGCATATAAACTTGCCAGTACAAACTGAATCATCTCATTGCAAGCAGTTGCACAAGCTATGGGTACAGATGTTTTCTGGGTAGGTTTAGCTGTAGTTATATTATAACAAGAGGAAATCAGCTGCACAGTAACAGTAACACTCATCCTGGAGCAATGCATCAACTTAGAAAGTTGGCTCAGCACAAACCCCATTTCTCTGAGTCATCCCTGTTGTTAACATGGGCTGTCAGAAGAAGTGGAAAGGACTGACAAATTGATCACTACATAAAAATACTTAACATATTGAAGAAAAGATTTGTATTCTAAATCCTTTAAATTTTATATTAAATCTATACATTCAATGTAATTATATTACAGTAGTATGCTAATTCTAATTAACCTTGTCAAATAGGATTCATTCAGATGAAAAACCACATAATTACAAGCGTTTTTTCAGACTGTATGCAGGAAACCATTTAATGCAAAGACTGATGTATCTATCTAGAAAAACAGAAAAAAGTGAAGGAATTTGACACATGGAGAAAACAGAAACAACTGATAAAGAAAAATTTGTGGTTTAGCTGAGATTTGAAGAAAAACAGAGAGCTAAAAAAGTGGAGAGTGGATTTTATTTTTTCTCACGTCTTTTTCCCTTTTCTTCTACACAAACTACCTCATTGGAAAATCATAATCTTTCTCCCATCTGCACTGTCCCTCTGATTTTAGTGTTTTCTCTTCAAGCTGGAGTGCCCTGTGGCTGAGGGCCTGATCCAGGTGCTGGTGAAGTCCCTGTGAATTGCAGACAGTTCCAGCTACCTGCTTCTACCTGAAGAAGCAGCTGTTGGGTTCAACGCAGCCAGAATCCCCTGGGCATACACACTGCTGACATTGTGCTAAGCAGGTCAGTTATGTCTCACTGAATTAATTACACAAGAGGTTAGCTCAATGCTTGGTACTTAGTGCAGTAAGGGGGTGTCCTGGCTTTCCCATTGATTTTATGTGGGATTAGGATTGCTCTACAGGGTTGAAAATACTTCTCTGTGTGCCATATTGTGTGGTTCTTTCATGTATTATTTTGTCCAAGGAACAAACAAAGCACCTTTAACTGTGTAAGGTTCAGGTCTAAAAGTATCATTACTATTTTCATAAACAGCAATGACAAGCTTCCAATGAAATTGGTTATATCTTGTGGATAATAGATCTACAAAACTGTTGTAACATTCCAAGTTTTCTCCATGCCTTGGCTGAGCTACCACAGAATTTTAGAGAATGGCAACCTCTTTGATAATACTCTGTATTCAGATAATTTTTCCTCTTTATTCCTTGGATTTCAAACTCTGCAGCTCTTTTTTACTCTGCTGCCCAGTCTCTCACATCTCATTTGCTGTGATTTCTCACATCCCTTATACAGTTTCCGCCCCAACCCTCACTCCATTGTTAAACTACAGTTGCTGGGTCTTCTTTTGCTGCCAGTCATCTCTATGAGGTTCTTCCCTTTCAACTGTTACTTTTGCCAGTCTCTCCTTAACTAGGAGATATTTTTTTTCCCCTTCACTGTGTCTTTTGCTCTTAGTGAAGTCTATTCTTTCACCTCTGTTGTCTGGTCATCTCCCCAATCAGAAGAGCCGTCTCAGCTCTCACCTCTTCAAAGCTTTTTGAAGGAGTGAGATCAAACAATGATCTTCCATGCTCTGCTGTTATGCTTGCCTCTCCCCTAAAGAACTGCCTGCTTTCCTTTTCCCTGTACACTGATTTTATCCAGAGAACATTTCTTGCTCCTTCTACTGACTGACTTGACTGATGCTCATGTCTCACCTCCCCGACTGTCCCACCTACAAGTTTCAAGGGCACACAACAGTTACACCTTAATGTAAACTGCTTAGATGTTTATGAAAAGGTGCTAATTACCATTTAATGATCTTGGTAGCTTGCTAGACAACAGGAGATAGTTTTTCTGAACTTTGTGTCAAATATTTTCATAACACAGAATAAAATAGAGCAACAGGTAAAATTATGTTGAGATCACACCAGATAAAAATGGGTGCTTATTTCAAGGCTTGCTTCCAAGGCAGAAGCATTGTTTGCTTTAAACTAAGTCAGCATGGAAAGGTATCTTATGTGTCTCTAGAGAATTTGTACAACATGTTCCCTTAAATGCTTATGAAACAGCTTAAGTTTGGAATAAAATCTGTGATGAGTCTTTATCAGAAATAGCCTAAGAAGGTTTGCAGAAGGAAAAGTAATGATATATCTTAGTTTAATAAGATATATCATTACTTTTCCTTTAATAAGAGTATACAGCTTTGTTTTTCAAGAATATTTTGTGGGGTTTTGTGCTTACAATATTTCCATGGAATATATACTATACTTAATTTATTTCTCTAAAACTTTGAAATCCCTATCAACCACAACTAAAAATAAACTGCTAATTTCTAATTTCTTTATTATATATTACAATATACTTTTTCAATAATGAACAGTGTCGTGTGAGTGCAAATGTAAAATATTAAATAATGGTAGCCATACTTCAAAGCTATCCAAAAGTTTCAAAGATCATCCAAATTACTTTGATCTGAAAACTGCTAGAAACCTCACAGACAAAGATCTTTCCCTGTTCTTCTACAGCACAGGACTGAAAATGTGTCTCCTAAGCAGATCTTTACTGCTTTTCTTAACTAAGGAAATTGATATGTGGACACTTAGGGTGTGTTTATCTTCTTCAAGTTCACAAACCCTTAAAAAAACTTTTTACTGGGATTACAGCTGTCAAGAGTAAGAAAATTCTCTTGACTTTAGGACTTTATTCTGAGTTGAATTTGAAATGAGAAATTTTAAATATTTCAGTAAGAAAGGATGTTTTAAGCTAATGGACAGACACAATTTTTTTTAAACAACACTAACTTCTCATTATTTCACCTTTACATTTTATAGATTAAATGTTACATAAATATTTCTACCTGTAATACAATTTGTTTTTCTGAATTATATTGTGAAAATATAAAATTAGAGTATCTTGCTAATGACATAAAATTATTCTTGTTTAAAAGAATTGTTGTTTTTTAGGGAAAATAAACACGACTGCTTCCATAGAAAATATCTTTTCAAGGGGCATTTGTTACTCTTATGTTTTTCTACTTTTCAATCTAAAAATTTCTCCATATTTGAAAAGGTACTTAAATATGCCTTTAGACTAGGCACAAAAGGGAATTTAACATTAAAACCAGCAGTCTAAATCAGTCTAACATAATTTCATTCCTTGCTAAGGTCAAACTAATTTAATTTAAGTGTCTGGATATTAGAAAGTTTATGACAGGGCTCAACCCTAATGAGTGATCCACAATAGGTATTCTTGGACAAAACCCAGCACTGTTGCTCAGGGTGTGCTTACAAGCAAACAAAGGTGCTTAGGGGAGTGGAGCATCTCTCTTATGAGGACAGACTGAGAGAACTGGATCTGTGTAGCTTGGTGAAGACTGAGAGGAGACCTTGTCAATGCTCCTAAATATCTAAAGGGTGGCTGTCAAGAGGATGGGACCAGTCTTTTTTCAGTGGTGCCCAGTAACAGGACAAGGGGCAATGTGCACAAATTGGAGACCAGGAAGTTCCACCTCAATGTGAGGAAAAAATTCTTTACTGTGAGGGTGACAAAGCACTGGAATAGGCTGCCCAGAGAGGTTGTGGAGTCTTCTCTGGAGACTTTTAAAACCCATCTGGATACAGTCCTGTGCAACCTGCTCTTGGTGAACCTGCTTTGGCAGGGTGGTTGGCCTAGATGATCTCCAGAAGTCCCCTTCAACTCTGACTATTCTGTAATTATGTAATTTTCCAACCATGTCAGATGTGTCCTCAAGGCTCTAGAGAAGCCCATCAGGTAACAACCAAAAGTGTAGGAGCTGTGCCATATGAGCCTGATCATCACACTAACCTTGCCCCTCCCATGTAGCACTCAGTACTTAAAAATCCCCTTGGTCAGTTTGGTTTATTTCACCATATAGATGGATAATGCAAGCAGACATAGAAGAAAAGCATTGATTTTGCTGCTCAAAACATACAACTGTTGCAAAAAACTGCACCAATTTATTTGTGAATGGTACAGTTTGATGTCCTTGCCCTTTGGCTAAGGTATAACCTTGCAAAATAGCTTGATAACTACGTAACAGTACACATTTAGCATGATGGCATGTAAGTGATTTCTATATGCATTATCGAAACTGCAGTATGAACTACCATTACCTTTAACTAAAGACTACTGGTTAATGATCATTGAGGTGGGTTTTCTTGTCTTTCCATCTGCTTCGCAGGCTCTCAGCAGTGTCTGAATACTGTCAGTGTCACAGGGACAGCAGGCAACTGTAGACAGTGCAATGACAATTGAGGATTGATTCCAAGGTCATCAAGAACAACCCTTCTTGTTCAAAGTATCTAAACCAAATAACTATTTAGTGGCACAGAGACTAAATCAGATTTTTTTCAGGCTGCGATCAATGCCTAACTTCCCCCTTCGGGAACAGCAAGAAATGATTGGTAGATGCTTGCAAGTCTTGTGAGACACTGTACCTCTCATTGACCAACTGTATTAGAAATGGTGAGGAAATCATTGGAGCTCTGTTACAGTTTACTGATTCCCATGGTGGAGGGATGCAGTGTAAATCCTGTATCTTCTCTAACAAAGATTTCCAAGGTAGACATGGTCTTCAAAAAATGAAGTATAAGAGATAACTATATGGGAGGTATAGGTTATATAAACATTCCAGGCCTTTGATCATAGCTAGATATGGGGATATGTTAGTTACTTGTACAGTATACCATGGCTATCTTGGAAAACAAGCTGCCCCAAAAGTCACAATTTCAATCTCAGACACAAATGGTCTCACACAGATTTGCAGTTTGTAGCTGTTTATAAAAATGCCTGCATTGGAGTGTCATGCCTGTGCTAGCAGGTCTGAGTATCACTTTGCATGTCTCTGAAAAACAGTTAAGCAGCAATAAAAGCTTGCTTAAATGAAGAAACAGAGCAGTGAGGTATCCTCACAAAAGACTGCTATGAGAAGTATGAGAAAGAATAATAATAATAATAAAGCAAGTATTTTTTGTTTTATTTTTCAAGAGTCTGACACAGGGCCTTACCCAGAGGCAAAAACTTTTATCATCAATAAGACTAAACACTGTTAATTTCTGTGACATGGAAATATCTCTGGTACTTGTACATCTGAGACAGTTTTTGGTGTCTTTAGATTAATTTGCAATTCTTTCTTTTTCTGTCAAGCACAAAAATAAGTGTGCTTAGCACAACATTTGTAATGACTTTTAGCTCAGTTATTATATGACTGCAGCAATTCAGGCTTTCTTTTTCCCCTTTGCCTCAACTTTTCTGTTATAATGAATAAATTCTCTGTGTAGCACCATGCAAATGGTTGTAAAAAATCTCTGAATTTACACAAGTAGTATATTGTCTATATTACATGGTTTAATGCATCCATACTTCAGTACCTGTAATATCACAGTGTCATATTCTGAAGCAACCAGTCATTTTGGATGGGTTTTGCAATAACTGCTCTGTACAGTCAATACCTTTGTTGATTGTAAAGGTGACCCAAAACATACCGCTTTTGCAGGTTTCCCAATTATAATACTTTTCAAATTGACTGAGTAATTTCATAGTACTTAGTGGCATTCTGTTGCTCTTGGAAGAATAAGCTTCAAAAGGTGTGTCTCATCTTTACCAAGAACAGGGTTCAGGGAAAAAGAGGATTCCTGCACAGCACATGACTCAAAATAATATGACATAGCCTACAAGGAAAGAATTAAACCAGACATCAAGTAAAGAAAGAGCTGAAAATGAGCCTGACATTAAGCAACAGAGCAAAAATAAAGGTAGCCTTTTCACACAGATGGAATGTAAAAAAAAATGCACCCATGCATTCTTAGTGCCCTGTTTGCTTCTACGTGCATCTCACAGATAGGGCTTATGAACACATGACTTCAAAATCAAGATCCGTGTAAATCTCTAGAAAACATTAATAACATTTCAAGAAATAAAATTTCACTTAAAGTGCTAACAGGACATTTTTCATGTCATTGAGCTTGTGCACTTAGCTGTCACCATGAAGTTTCAAAATGTCTTTGCACAGCAAAATAGGTAAGTCGAATGTGTTAGTATGTTGTGAATTATGAATATGTATTTCTATGTATGATGTTCCACAGACTAGTCAAGTTGCTTATTTGTCTAAAAATATTTCAAGTGTGCCACGGTTTAGGGTCAGGGTGGCCCCTTAGACCTGTAACAGACATTTTCTGTTAACACCTCTCCCTCCCCAAGGGTGTAGAGAAAGGGAATAAGAGAGAGAGACTTAGCAATTAGAAAAGGAAACTAGAACAGCTTTCATGAAAATGGAAATAATAATAATAAAACTAGAATATGTACAAATATATATAGAAAACCAATATCTAATCCAACCCCCCGATGGTAATTACATCACTGTCACCACTGATGTTGTGGAGCAGGCACCAGGAAAGTCCCAGACTGGGCTTGCAGAAGATGGGAACTGTGTTCAGGAGCTGGATTCTGGTACCAGATTCAGGAACACACTGATTGGGATTGAAGGCAGAAGGGATGGAGTACTCCTTGGATGCTCCAAGGAAGGAACCAGAAGAGGACCTGAGCCAAGCCAAGCAAAGCTGGCAAGTGGTCCAAGAGGGGAGAAGAGTCTGGGAGCCCACAGAGAGAGAGAGCGACAAGCGAGTGAGCTATAGACGCTCCACATGCCTCTGACTTATATCCGAATATGATGTATATGGGCTGGAATACCTCGTTGGTCAGTTTGGGGTCACCTGCCCTGTCCTCTTCTCCCTACAGGTGCAGTCTTTCTCTTTCGTGCACCCCACAAGGTTGTACACAAGATCCAGCACTTGCCTTGGTCTGCACACCAAGCCTTGGTAGTAATTCTAAACAGGGGGTGTTATCATTGCCAGCAGCAGACACCGTCTGTGAAAACAGGCGTGTAAAATCACTGAACAGAACTAGCTCTGTTCTCACACAAACCAGGACAAAGTGCTTTCCAGTTATGTCTTTAATTAAGCCTTTAGCTTTTCTGTGGTTTATAGTAACCATAACTTTGAAAGCTTGATCACAACTGTGCTTTAACTAAAGCTACATGGCCCTGACTGTCCCTTTTCTCTTCCAGAAGATTGTTGCTTCCCAGGCAGAATTATTGTCTGAGCTGCTGCAAAGCTGCACAAAATATTGTGCCTGTCTGAGCTTGGCTGCTTGCACATGGTTTTAAAAATCAGCGCTGTAGCTTCTGTCTTCATGTGTTACAGCAATATGAGCCACCTGATGTTAACAGGTCTGAAAAAAAATGGAGTTTTGAGTGTTTTCCTACTGCTTATGATATCACCTTGCCTCCAGACTTCAAATAATTGAAGTAAATGTGAACTAACCACAAAAAGTGTTTGAATAAAATGTGCAGGAAATATGGAATGAATCTGAATATCAAGGAGTAGATAATCTTTAACATACAGGGTACTATCTAGTGCACAAAACAAACTGAAGAATAAACTATTCTCTCCTTAATATAATTTAAATTGAAATTCTCTCAGGTTTTACTGGTTAGAAGAAGTACATCTTCAGAAGTGTGTAATTTCATTGCCTGTGTCCTTTGCACCAAATGTAAAATAAAGTCAATATTTTGCTATGTATATTTAAGTGATAACTTAGTTTTACTGACAATCAGGGTCACTTTTGGGAGGTCCTGGTCTTAAGTCCCACAATCTCTTTTGATAGTTTGATTGTGCATTCATAGAACGTACTACTTTAAAGTCCTCTATCTGTCCTTAGATATCCCACAGACTCAGCTTCTTTCTAAGGTGCAACACAGTTTCTGAATGCAATTATAATTGTTTCCTCTTTAATGAAAATAAACAGACTTCACTTACTGCAGAATTTCATATCTGCCCTCAACTATACCAAGATTATGTTTCATTTGGCAAGTTTGTTACCTTTGTCCACACCCAAATTAATGTCAGAAACATGCTCTTAAAGAAAATACTTCTCTGTGTGCGTGTTTCTGTAGCCGTGTCCTTTACTTGGTGAAGAAATCTAAAGTTTTATTTGTTTTTCTGATAATGTATTATGACTAGCAATAGAGAGATTTATGTCTTTCTCCTAGGCACAAGATCTTGAAGAGGAAAAAGGACCCTGAAGGAAGCATCTGGAATTGTACAAGACACAGAGCAATGTATATTTTTCTACAAGGTCAGTTGCTTTACAGTGCATGGCAAGAAGTATCCTTTTGCTGTCACTTTTCTGTGACCATGGAGAGAGTAGGAATTTTATTGGCTGGTGTCTAACTTACAATTTAGATGTTTCTTTATGCATCTTTAAATGTGTTGCTAATTCTAATATGCTGAATGATACTTTGACAATGATATTTCTGTGTTACCTGACAAGGAAACAAGTGTCCTAAAGGCTTTTTTTATTTACTGCCTAATTCCTTCTGTAGAGTTTAAGAGATAACATGACACAGTACTCATATTAACCTCTCCTTAAAGCTAGTTGTTTCCTAATATATGCTTCTTTAAGCATATCTATAGTGTTTCTTTTGTATATCAAGATACACAACTGATATCTTGGGGAGGGATTTTCTTTTAGGCAAAACTCTCGGTTATGATTAACATTCAAAACTGTGTTAGTCTTATAAAGCCAGTATATTCAGCTTTATATATTCAGAAGGATTCCACACAGCTCTACTGAGACAAATTTTACTAGTAGGTCATATTTGGACAAAACTCACAAAATAATATCACTCATTTTATCTAATGAATATTTCATGCTAAATAAATAAACAGTCTTAGAAGAAGGGACCAGAAATTAATACCTTGACTTTCCAGTAAGCATCCTCACTGTGGGGTCACCAGGTCTTGTTCTTTCAAGCATTTCTACATCCCATAATTCCGGAACAACTATTTTCAACACAGTGTCAGAATTTCAACAGGAACATATAGTTCAGGGTATTGCCCCAGCTGCTGGAAAGATAGATCTGTCACTGAGAGGAAATTGAACATGGGTGAGTGCTATAAAAAGGCACAGGAAGAAGCATTGCCATGTTCTCTGCCTTCTCATAGGATGTAAAAGAAATAATAATTCATATGCACACATCTGAGTGGTTTTGTCTTTCTGTCTGTCTTGAAGACGGTTAGTCAGGGCTGCAACGCTGAAGCAAATTTCCTAAAACCCAAAAGGTGTTGAAAATACCTGATGCCAAACTTGTCAGGTTTGGCAGGGGTTCAAGCTTAACAGTTTTGAGAACTTTCACCACTAGGACCAGCTGCAATTCTCTCATCTTCCTGGGGCAAATGTCTTTTTATCTAACTCAAAGCCTTTTGAGACTGATGTAAATCTCTTCACTGATTGTGGTGAATGGTTGGTCTTTGCTCTTGAGGTTGTACCTCTAAATATGACACTTAAGGATCTTGGTCAAGTATATAACTATTGCTCTCTCCAGATCATAATGAATTATATGATGTTGCCTCTGGACCACAGTATCTATTCATTTTAAGACTGTGACTTCCATAAAACGTTCTTACTGTGTTATAACCACCTCAGTATTTATTCACAAGAGGAATGCATTGGTTGACTGAATGGTTGCTACTGTCAAGCCCAAGTTCTATGGGGATGTTACTGTCTGCCCGAGTTTTACATAAGGGCTTCCTGTAACCAAAGATTGCTACCTGAGGATCCCTGTAATCTGACATTATTTTCCTGTTTGGTTTCTTGTTTCTCTGTTACAAGTCACTAGCTGAAAAGCTCACTGTCCCGAAGGCTGGATTGTGGTACCTTGTCTGCAACTCTTAAGAAAAATTCTTTAAATTGAATCCATAAAAAGCAATGACTTTCATTTTCATGGTTTCAAAACAGCAGCTTTAACTGTATCAGTTTTAGAAATGAGAAGAAAATGAATGGCCAGACCATACTTTTTACCCTCTCACTCTCTCCTTCCTCTCTCTTCTGTAGTAAAGGATTTGCCATGTAAAGATTTCATTCTATACGACTGAATACAGGGGTTTAATCTATGGAAAGAAAATGTACATCATACTTTGCTGTCTCTTTGACACTTTATATTCATTGTCTTTGAGCTGGAAATCTTCTAACCTAATTTTAAAAAAAAGATTGGCAACATACAAAATAGGAGGGGGTTATGTCAACATTTCAACATTCCCCGTCAGTCTTCAGGTATTTTAGTTACTCTTTTAGCACCTGTTGCTTTGCCTTGTGCAAATTCTCTACCTGAAGCCTACCTTTTTTATTTCTCGTGTATCTCTTTGTTTGCATCCTGTTATATTCTCTGTCATTATCTCATTTTTTTTTAACTGTTTACAAAAATATCTGCCTTCAAACCACTTTCACCTATTATTCCATGCCAAGAGATTAAACACAACACCTGCAAATACAGTCTTGATGTCTCTACTTCTTACAGTCTTTATTGCTTCATTTTCTGCCATATTGCAGGAAAGAAAAACTGGTCTACAACTGTACTTCTGCTGAGGACTTTAAGCTTTAATAGATAACTCTAAAGTAGTGCTCATCTCTGAGAACAGTTTTGCCACATTTTGTCATTAAACCACTGTGCTGTTAGTACTGCTCCTCAGAAGTCCCTGACAATTCTTTCTGCAGACAAAATGGGATAAGATTTGCTAATTGTCTGGAAAATGTTATACACCTCTGAATTTTAGTATCCCTTTTTAGACTTGGCCTCAAAATGAAGGTTGGGAAGAAAGCTTAGCTCTTGCTTTGAGCTTGCCACACTAAATCTGTGGCAATGGAAATGACAATTACCTGAGAAAACATCCCAGATACTTGGTATCTGAAAAAAATCTGTAGTAGTCTGGGAAGTGACTGAGTGGAGACCCACAGGGAAGCCTACAGCTCGCAGAACTGTAGATAATAGTTATTCTTGAACTTCACTTGTTTTGTATAGATTATTCTTGTAACAGTGTAACAGCCTAGGACGTAATGTTTTTATGTCTATAGTGTCCCTTCTCCACTGAATGGTATAGTGTCCAAAAAGTACACTATACCATTCAGTATATACCAATACAGTGTAGTATGTGCAGAACTGCGGAAGGAGAATGCAACAGTCCTCGGTAGTAGCCAAGTACCACCCTGTAAAACCTTTGTCAGGTTTTTAATAATCACTCCTGTATAAATTATAAGGAGTAACATTTTCTTGACAGATTTTATCTTATCTCTCTCCATGTTAATAACAGTGAGTACATTAATATTAATACAGAACTGGACTGTTTCTACAGCAAGTTATATTAGAGATGCTAATCATGGCTATTCATCTAGAGGTTATGGTAGATAATCAGAAAAATGCTGATGAAGCATCTTCTGATATTACTCGAACTTTTGTTCAGTTGATTTTATTACTTTCATTCACAGCAGCTACTAAATAAATTATGTTCATGGTTTTAAGAGTGTAATGATGCTGGATGTTAATTGATACTTATTGTAGGAATTTGTAAAATACTTTCTCGATAAAGTGACCAAAGAGAGGAAGTGAATACAGTTTCGTGAAATGTTGATCAAACAAACCATTGATTCTTCTTACAGCAATTTTTATGAACTACAGATTGACACTATGAAAACCTCAGCAAATATATCTTTGGGAATAGAAAAGAGGAACTATAGGAACTATTCTGCATTGTTGTTAATGATCTGATTAAAAAAGCCACATCTTCTTAACAGTCATATTTGGGCACATTATCTTGAAATAAGAGAAGCTGGGGGAAAGGAGATGCATCATAGGCATCAGTCAACATTATTAATAGGACATTTTATCTTGCCTTCTAAAGTGAAACGCTGAAGTAAATTTTGTCAACATCTTATTATTTGGAAAAACACGGAGGTGTTCAGAACAGCATCTCTTATGCCATTTTCTCTGCAGCTCTCTCAAAGGGATGAGAACATGTGTTTGTATCTCTTCCATTCAGCATATATTATTATTCTTTTCTGGGTTTGGGTTGGTTTTTTTGTATGCTTTGGTTTGTGTTTTGTTTTGTTTGCTTGTTTGTATTTTGTTTTTGTGTGTGTGGTTTGTTTATGTTTGTTTTCCAAAGGAGTATGTCCTCTATGGTGATTAGCTATCTTGTTAAGATCATGTTTTCTACAGAACACTCTCTTTTTGGGGGGGATTAGAGTCCCCAAAAGAATCTATTACATCATATACACAATACATTTTTTTAAAATTTCTTTTATTTGAAAAGAGATTAGTATTTACCCAACTTCCATACTGCTTTGCTGGTCAAGAAAATGCACAGTGGAAAATACAAGAGCATCCTGTATTAGAGAGATATTGTAGTATATGTGTGTGTATTTATACATTGCATATAATTTTTAAAGTATTCTTTCCTCTAGATACCAGGAAAAAGAGACAGAATTAAAAGCAAAAACATCTCCCCTCTAGTTTCACCTTAACCATGGTGCAGCTGACATAGTTTGAGAGCCTTTTATGTATCCTGGCTGACTCAGATGTTGATATAGATGGGAATTTCTTTGTTCTTCAGGCTCATCGAGGAACAAACTTTATATTCTATAATGTACTCATTCTTTCTTCCAGGAAGGAAGACTCCAAGGAATATTCAAGAGTTTAAGATGGATGTAGCTGAAATTCTTCTTTTTGTAATATTTTGGATTCAGTATTAAAATTGATAAGGGAAGAAAACCCTCTTCTGTCTATGTCTTTAAAGGAAAAAGTGACAGGATTTAGAAAACCTTTGCCTAGTCACTAGAACTCAGAAAATTGTTATTCATGAAGAATAAGCTAAGAATGCTCCCAAAACCTGTTCTGCTGTTGGTTGATTCTTGTAGGCCTAGATTTAAAATAACTGTAAGCTGAAAATAAAGACGTGTCTTCTCAGTGGCATAAATGTATATTTACACCTGTGTAGCTAGCCCTTGTTTCCTGACATGAATTCAGTGCTCCAGTTACTGCAAGCCTTGATGTGTTTATGGTAAAGCCATGATAGGAATGTGATAGACCTGCTGCCTCATGTTGCAGTCTCAAGGAAATATCATGCAAAAGTTGGAAGGCTCCTTTTTTTCTACTTTGAATTACTATATAATTTAAAGGTCGAATTTTTGTGAAGAATTCAGCACTAAATCAAATCTCCTTCTAGTGAAGGTCATATTTCAGTTCTTATAACTTTCACAGAAGCAGATTTAAGCTACTAAGTACATTGGAAAATTCCTTTATAAACCTGTTAAACAAATTACTGTATTCATAGAATCAGAGAATCATTTGCTTTGGAAAAGACCTTCAAGATCATTGATTCTAGCCATTAACCTAACACTTCCAAGTCCACCACTAAACTTTGTCCCTAAGCATCACATGTACACACTTTTTTAATATCTCCAGGGGTGGTGACTCAACTGCTTTCCTGGACAGCCTGTTCCAATGGTTATCAACCTTTTGGGTGAGAAATTTTACCTAATACCCAATCTAAATGGACCCTGGCACAACTTAAGGCCATTTCATTTTGTCCTATTGCTTATTAATTGGCAGAAGAGTCTGACACCCACCTCATTATAACATCCTTTCAGGTAATTTTGACCCATGTTATCCTCTAAAAAACATAGTAGTAGATACTCCACTCTAAATTTCTCCATAAAAGTTAAGACAATTCAGATATTACGAGGATCTAAGCAATTATTAAAATCTTAGTGCAATTTAACATACATCTACTGCTGAAAAGCTTTCTACAACTATTTCTCACTACTGTTTCCTGTGAAGAGATGTTATGTTATTTTTTTAATTTTTATTTTATCTTTTTCTGATTTGAAATAAACAGATTGAGATAACAGTTACATTTAGAATGTTATACTATTGTGATTATTAATATTGCAGAAAACCTCTATATCATTTCCTATGGAGAATCACATTAGAGAAAGTTGGGAAGTAGCAAGAAAACTGCCGTGGAGCTGCTCTAACAACTTCTGCACCTCAAATGGCCTTGAATTCAGCTAACCTATTTTCAGAGCTGGGCATGTTTTGGACTATCTGCGTGATTTTGGCCTTCAATCTTAACGTGATGGGCAATTGCTGAATATCAGTGTAAGTTGTTATTACTTCTGAAAATCAGGTTTGTATCTGGAGTCCCTTCAGTGTATCCTTTCCCAGATGATCCGGTTATGCATGTATCCTGAGGATCTACCCTTGCACCCTGATCTTTCTTGCCTACCAGTTAAGATTGATATGTGCCTCTCTTAAGAGCATATGTAAGTGCTTGTGCTAAGACACTTATTTTCCAGCATGAGTGGAGAACTTGCACTCTCATCTTCTAGTTAAGTGAGGCTGGTGTTTCTTTACGTAAAATATGATCACCTTGATCACCTTCCCTAGGACCTGAGCTTAAAAATACAATAGATAAAGGAAGGGTGTATCACACGAGGAAGCCTCACCCTTTCTTTTACCCTTCTCTCTCCTTCCTCCCACCTGACTTCAGGTTTTGCACAGCCTCTGCTAATAGCACCCACTCACACACAGACTCAGACATATCTCTTGTCTGGGGATGTTAATGAATACAGTTGTAAACACACAGTGCAGGACATTGTAGATAGAATATGTGTAATACTTTCTGTAGGATGGAAATTACAAGACTAAGCCCATAGTGTACAGGTCTACAGCACTGGCTTCTAATACTTACAGAAGTGGTTTGAATTATTGTAGGAACTAAAAGAATGTAAATAAATGCACTGTCTTCATTCTGTAAAGTGTCAGATAATTATAAATTTCATATCACAAAGAGTTTTAAGATCTGAAGTCTAGCAGTATAATACTGTAATTATAAACATACAGGTTTTAATAGAGGAAGAAAATAAGATATTTGTGGTGTGTATTGCATTCTCCATGACAGTTTTAATTCCTGAAGAAAGATTGTAAAATATTTACCTTCTGGTTGAAATAATGAATAATTCAAGGTAGCTTATGAAATTATGCTTTCTACATCATATATTTTTAAAAAATCTCAATAGCCAGATACTTGTAAATGTGATTCAAAATTATTAAATTGTTTAAAAAATGATGTTGATTTCAATCCAACATTTGTTTGAAAAATGATGTTGATTTCAATCCAACATTTACCAGATTTGAAAGATTATAAATACATACACTGAACACAAACCAGGAGAAAAAATTACATTCTGTGTAAGAACTCATTTGAATCCTTTTGTTATCCTTCTTCTGCAGACTACTTGAAACAACTGCAGTGTTTTGTCATGGAAAGTTGACTGTTCAAAGCCTAAAGGTAAAAAGAAAATCCTAGCTGGAAATGGACCCAAGAAAGCAACAAGGCACAAAAAAAAAAAAAAAAAAAAAAAAGAGCAAAGCTTTCTTCACCAAAATCTATTGATTTCTGAACATCTGTTGAAATAACTGTACTTACTGACTATAACGAAGTAACTCCCTCTGCTTAGTAAAGGATCTGACAATGGTGGTGATAATCATATGGGTGGTGATAATCATAAAGCCACACCTAAATTTTTATGAATACATCCCAATTCTATGGTCAGACCTTTTTCAAGCATTAGGCTGGTTTGAAACTGTGAGTACTCCCAATGCAAGCACATTTTACCTTTAATGGATCACATAAGAGCTGGAGCTTTATAGAACATACATGCATAATAGTAATGGGGCATTTGATGAGCATTTTCTAATGTAGATTGAATAAGTTGAATTACTGATATAATTATGAATATCTTATCATGTATAATTATCTCCACAAAAAGCCCATTATAATACAGTAACTCTGTCAAAGGGACTCCAGCTTGTCTTTAATGTGACAATAATGTTTAGCACTTTACTTTTATGAAGCACTTTCTAAACACTAACTAATTAATCCTTACATCATCCTTTTGAAGTGGATGAGCAGGTCTTGAGCTTCATTGTAGTTGTGAGTTTTGTGACACCTACAGAGTTCAGCACAAGTCACAGTTTCCCTGGACCACAATGGGAGAATGGGAAGCTCCACAGGGCTGACTATAGAACAGCTTTGGTAGATCTGATGAATTTAAAATGCCTGCTTTTAAGTAGGCAAACAACCAGTATAAGCTGAATATCTGTTATTGCTTGAATAACCATTCCAGGCTCAAACTCAGGGATATTTAGCATAACAAGATGAAAAATCAGTCTTGTAGAAGAAAAAAGAGGGGAATACAGGGGGAAAAGGAATTCTTATAAAATCCTTGGCTAGTAGAAAATGCTATTATAGTCACCTTAAAAAAATGCTTAAAATACAGATTATTGTCACAGATTTACTATTTTTTACATTAGGATGCAAACAGGAAAAGAGAATCCAAGTTTGATTTCTTGTTTTAGACCAGAGGTATAAAAGGTAGACAGTCTTTTCATGGCACATTACCGAATAACAGGTGTAACAAAAACACCTTCTAAGATCCTAAGTGGGCTTCTAGGGCTCAAGTACAATAATTGCAAGTACAGCCTTACATGGCTATTCATCTAGGTAAAGGCTGCACTCCTAGTAGCTTCTATCCTTCAAGTGGTAAGCATAGGGGTCTGTTTTGGAAGTAATGTGGGAGTAGATCATGAATTACAATTTAGTCTAAGAAATAATTTTTGCTTTCTCACCTACCCGGCATTATAATGTGGGTCAGGGAGGAAAGGAGGATGACTTTGTTTTTTGGATATACTTTTTTTTTCCCTGCAAAAGAGACTTAAATTAGGCAGATAGGGAGGATAGGTTTCAAATATTTCACATCAGTGAGGCAAGCAGTTCAGCTATATGATAAAGAACATATCTTAATACTGTTCAAAAATCCTAAACAATACAATTTCCTCTCATTTCACTTTTATGAGGAGTATTATATAGAAGAACGGAGAGTTCGTGCAGAGGAGTGGCAACCAGCTGAAGAAACAACTGCTGACTGACAGAAATCCTATGTATGTTGCAAATAATTCTAGAAAGATGACATCTGTCTGAATTATTGTTGGTAGTTATACAGGGAGTTACACTAGTGAAGCTACAGTTCAAGTAAAACATCCTCTTTGCATCTTCCTGCATATTCACGACAGTGCATCTGCAGCCAAACTGTTGTGAGGAGTAATACCATAAAAAGCCCTAAGGATGTTTTTAGTAAGTAAAATTATCTTGAACTCTAGACTCTGATTTGAATTACCTTGGATTTGAATCAATCTTGGAAGAACCTCAGACCAGAGGAGAAACAAGTCCAACACATCCATAGGCAGAGTGGCACATCAGTGATAGATTAAGAATAGACATCACATACACACAGATAAAAACTGGATGCAGAATTTCTTCAGTTCCAGTGAAAAATCCATTTTATGAGCAAACTTCATATATTCACATGTTGTTTTCTTTTGGAGGGTGTGTGTGTCCCCCCTATTTTCCCAGTGGAAAACATAGAAAATTATAAAAGTAAATGGAACACAACTCCTTACTCTATCAGTGCTGTATTATTTAAAAAAGTAAACCAAAAACATGTATGTTTTAGAAATTGCTCTGACCATAGTGCAAATAGAGGAAATTGACTATGCTAGGCTGAAATGGTTGAATGTGTCTTAAAATATACATATATGCCCTATCTGTTGGAAAGGCTCAAATTTTTTTCACAAAAGATGTGTTGTATAACTTCATTACATATGTATGAGGTTTGTTCACTTTAGTGCCATTAGGTATTGGTCAAAAGAGAAAAGGATGTGAATGCCAAATTATTTAGAAGAAAAGTTTCATAAAACAACCACCTTGATCTTCTTCTTAATGTTGAACCAAAAATATGTATTTTTTAAAATGGAACTCAGTTAGGAGCAGCTAATATCATCTTTGATTTAGAACAAAACTTGGCCTAGTGGATTTTCTGTTTCAGGAGGGACAATGGACCCAACCTACAATTACAGATAAAGGCTGACAAAGAATACTTTACCACTGGTAAAAATGAAACATTAAATATTTCAAAACACAAATATTTCCAAATTTTAATAATAATAATTTGAATGTTTGTGATATTTTAATATACTATTGGTATATTAAGCACAAATATTAAATCCTTCTACAAATAGGAGACAAAAATAAATAATTGAATTACTGAACTAGGCTATGTCTTTGTATGTTTTTAACAGATCACCCCTTGAAATTATTCATTCTGCAACTGCTTTAAAGTTCCACTTGGGACTATAACCCAAGTTATTCTATCATAATGGAAGGAAGAACGTGAATATTCTTAAATGTACAAGATAAGTATATACCAGATCAAATTGCACAATGAGATAGCTGAAGGCTAATAATCTGAAACATTATTTTCAAAGGTATTTGCATTGCACTTTTATAGAGCTGTTGCTGTCTGTATTCTCTGTTTGGTATTCAAAATGAGCACCTTTAGTTTAAAAAAATACTGCAGAGAGTTTTTTCAGACAATGGAACATAAATCCAGGTAAATTAATATTTCTTCCAGGAGATGATAGATAACAACTTGTGGTATGAATTTTGTGAAATTTAGGTAATTTGAATTAGCTACAGACAGTTTGTTTCTGCGAACAGAAGGAACTCAAACTGTTTCCTATCTAATTATTTTGTCTTCTTGTCTCATTTTTGTTTCCTACTCAGTTTGTAATAAAATGTTACTGTGGAAGACAGGAAAAAACAAACAAACAAACAAAAAACCCAACCAAAAAACCCACCAAAAAACCCCACAAACATTTTTTTCTATTATCATTTGTGTCCTCAAAGCTTTGGTGAAACAGCAAAAAGGAAACTCATTTTTTGCAAATGATATGAACCTATAGATATGACTTCAGCCTATAATTTTTTTATAATAGACCTTGTTCTTGAGTATCTATAATTTTTATTTTGAAAAGAAAACCACAACATATGAATTGAAAGTTTCCATTCTTTGCCTCTAGTGAAGAAAATAGCAGGTAGTATTTTTGCCAACACAAAAGCAGCTGAAGAGAGTATATATTGCTTTTCACGTATTTTGGAAGTGGGAATGAAAATGCTCTGCTTTCCTGAGTTTAGGTGTGTAGAAGAATCTGTTACAACCCTTTCAAGCTCATGACTAGATGAGAAATTAATTACTTTGGTTTTGAGGAGTCAGATCTTGCTCACCCAGGGAGAATGTGCACTTTCACATCCAGCATTTGACCTGAGAGGTTTAAACTACTCCCATCGCCCCCAGGCACTGAGGCAACTTGAGCTGAGAGGGCAGGGAAGGGGTGTTCTGCACTTTGGCCCTGTGATGGTGCAGGAGCGCATGCAATACACCAGTTGTCAGTGAGTTTTCTTGGATTTCTCCTTTGAATTTCAGTCCCTGACTGAATAAAAATGGCTTGAATGACTTGTAAGCCCACTGATAAGCGCACTTACCGATACATAAAAAAGGGTGAGAACCTTTGCAGAACTCATCTGCAATGCACATGTACACTCACAAGTTCATTATAACATTCTACTCACGTTAAAAAGAGTCTACTAATGTTATAAATGTAATCGAATACAAAAAAAAAAAGGAAGCATCAAAACCCAGAACACTTACATCACTCTTGACATAAATCTTTCCCATGCATAACTATATACAACACTGGATAAAACCTGTAGGTCTTTCATGTATGTCTTAGAAGGGAAAAGATATTAATAAGTAAAGCACCTGATTCTGAAAATCTACAATATTCTAGATGACTCCATAATACATGAGAAGGCATGTAATCTCTTTTATTTCAACAAATCATATCTGAAGATAGTAACATTCATAAAAATCAGAAATATTTTTGAAGTGCAGATTTCTGTAACCAAGGCAAAAGCACATATAATTTGTGCTCAATTGAGAAGGTGAAAAGTGAAGAAAAGCAAGGAAAAATATACTCTGACTACTGTGCACATCTATTATATTTTGGTAATGTCTTCTCCCATTTCAGAGTGTGTTCTTGAAGGTTTTATTTTTGAAGGAATGTAACACTTCAGAAAAAAAATCGGTTTAGACTGTCTTTGAACACAAAAGGAGATTCTCAGGAAAGTACAGGAAAAGAAAACATACTGCCCTGGTGTAACCTCCTTTCACTTGTCATGTTGAAACACTGTATGAAGATCTTGACTGATCTTTGACTGAATACAAAATATATTTGTGTCAAAATATGAGGATGATGAGTAAAATGTTCTGGGTGAAGAATTGGGGCATAAAAATACAGGTATTTGCTAGCCTGAGGTAGAGAAATTTCATTGTTTTGATGGTTTTGTTTTTAGCTTCACTAGCAGAAGAGTTTCAAGAGAAAGGGAGAAGACAGTGTTCTACAACACTGGCTTGCTTTTCATTAGAGGATGATAAGGCCATATTCTGATTACCAGGGGAAATAATTAAAGGAATTCTGTATCCCCAGAGATAACAGGATCAGATCACAGGACCAGAGTTTGATATGTTCGCAAATACATTCACTGTGCTGGCCATTAGACATCTCTTTTAAAGGAAAATACATGAATACTGTACCTGGTGATACAATAGTATGGATGACACTCATTATTCTTGTAATTATTTTTATCACCTTACTTGAAGCATTGTGGATTTTATGCATTTAGTTTCAAAATGAGGGGGAAAAAAGCTAAGTATGGTAAATAGCAAATTTAATGTCCTTTTGGAAGACCTTATCAGCTTTCTAAAGCTTTACTAGGAATCAGAGTGAAGAAAAAAAGAACCTTGTAAAGTGTGGGGTTATTTTAATTTAATTTTCTTCTCCCTTGACCCTTTCACCTTCTAAATTTGAGTGCTTTCACTGGGAAATAAATTTCATTTAATCTAGACATGAGGACTCTTACCTATATTGGAGAAGCTTTTAATTATGTCATTTCCAATAATGGTTGAACATATTTTTGTCTAAGACTAATCAAAGGTAAAAGAACTCACTCAAAATGCTCTTTACAATTAGATCAGAATAGTTTTGTGCTCTGATGATTTCACACTAAGAAAATAGCACTTGAGGAATTTATAGTCTCATTTGGTACATTTTTAAGGTCTGCAAGTTTCCTTTATATCAAGTGGATGTTTATTACATCTTCTTATTAATTTCTAACGGTACCCACTGTGTTCCTGTACAGACTCAAAAGGAAGACAGAGACATAAATATTAACCAGATCAAACCACTCAAATTTGCTAGGGCTTTCCCCAAAAATTATCTGCAAAAAATAAACATTCATTCAGGCAATTAAATCTTCATCGAACCTTCATTAGATTTTCAGATGACCACAGGTGAAGTCTGTTCTGGTTTTGCGTGGGGTAGAGTTCATTTTCCTCACAGTAGACAGTATGGGACTATGTTATGGATTTGTGCTGGAAACAGTGTTGATAATTCAAGGATGTTGCTGAGCAGTGGTTACAGAGGGTGAAGGACTTTTCTGCTTCTCATCCCACCAGTGAGTAGGCTGGGGGTGCACAAGAAGTTAGAAGGGGACACAGCTGGGACAGCTGACTGCTACTGATCAAAGGGATATTCCAAACCATATGACATTGTGCTCATAAATAAATCTGGGGAAAAAAGACGGAAGGGTGGAATATTTGGACAGCATTTGTTTTCCTGAGTAACTGCTACGTGTGACGCAACCCTGTTGTCCTGTAGATGGCTGAACACCTGCCTGCTGCTGGGAAGTAGTGAATGAATTCTTTGTTTTGCTTTGATGCATGCATGGCTTTTGCTTTACGTATTAAACTTTTTATCTCAACCCACAAATTTCCTTATTTTTACTCTTCTGATTCTCTCCCCCATGTCACTGGGGAGGGGATTGAGAGAGCAGCTGTGTGGTGATGAGCTGACAGCTGGGCTTAAACCATGACAAGGCTAATGCATGTGATTATAGAAGGTTGTAAGAGAGATGTACAAACATTTTCAGAAACTAAAAATGTAAGTCCTTTGAAGTAAAAATACCAAAAAAAGAGTTTCATTTTCTCTTTACTGGAATTTGTTTTTAGACATAGTACCAAAAGCCAGACTGCACAGAAAATTAGGATGAAATGCTCACCACCTGTAAAGCTACTAGCAAAATGGCTCCTAAATACTTTTGAGGCAAGGATATATGTTAACTACCTGTATTAGATAAACATAAGGGTCTTTCACAAAAGTATTAGAGATATTTTAATTAAGAAAATTAATGAAATTTGATTTTCCCTAGAATATTCAATTTTTTTCTTAGAGCTATGCTTGGACTGCCTTTATATGTGGCCATTTGATCTTCATAAGTTTTACTGTATTTAAGAGAGTAAACAAATTCTCATATATTTCAGTAATTTTTGTTCTCAATTAATCAAACAGTAAGTTCAAACATAACACAGGTCTCTGCAACATGTTCTGCTTTTTTTTTATATACAAAGAAAATACAATTTTCACCATTTCTTTGGAGATAGGGATAGACATCATAAATTCACAAAGTTTAAAAATCCTAAAAAAATTCTCAGATTTGAAGCAGAGACTACAGATTCCTGAAGCATCTACCAGATTTTCCAAATCCATTTTATATTGTATTCCACACGAAATAATTTCATATCGGTGCTGTTCTCAAGTTTCAATCCTTCAGTAACTGCATGGATGCCTGTGCTTTTGTGATTTTATGTCAAAGTTACATTTATGAACAAATACTTTAACAGTCTTTCAATTTACCTTTCAATTAGTTCACTACATCAAAAAATATTAGCCTATACAAAACCAGATGGCATTATAATACTTGACCGTATTATGAACAATGTTCAATGTATTATGAACCTTGTTCAAAATACATAAGTAGTACTCTGGACAGGGCAGTTTCTTTCTCTTTTGTCAGTCTGTAAGGATTTGCACCTTGCAGGAAAGGAATTGGATTGGCCACCAAGGAGTCCTAAACTAATGGCAAAATAATTGCTAACAGTTTGCAGAGACTTTTTAAGCTGTGAAATTTTGAGATAATCTGCAGGATATAGACACAGCCTGCAGGATGCAGTGATCATTTAGGGTACATGTCTCATTGTTTCCATGTATCAGAATCAAATCTCTCCAGTAAAATGAAAATGCTGTTCCCATGAGGAAATGGGATTTAAATATTTTTGTTACTCAGCAGTAACATTTCCTAAATGAGTTGGTTAATTAGCTGTGCAAAAAAAATAAACCCCATCTTCCTCTAAGATATACCTAGAATCACAGAATAATAATTTCGATAAATTGTCTGTAACTGATTTTTTTGCATGTTATTTTTTTTACCTGAGATATAAGTGTGAAAAAAAAAAGCCCCTGGTAATTTTTTTTTAACTTGCTAAGTCTAAGATATGAAGTCACAGATTTAATTTAGATGTGCAATGTAACAGAGTTTTAGAAAAACAGAGATTTTTTTCTTGATATCTGTGGTTAGTTTTTACTCAATGATGAAGGTCCCTTAAACTAAATTCTATACCAAAAAAGCTTAATTCATTTTTAAATTATTTGGTGGTGCTGGGTTTGACTACTTGATATAGCTTTTCCATAGTCAATTCAATATATCCATAAGATATATAACACTCTTTAGAGTTAGGGATGAATGTCTATCCTGCTCAATACTGGTGGAAACTGGATGAAGGGATAAGATAAAAAATGTGTAAAAGGACTCCAAAGTGTTCTTAATATCTAATACTAGCTGTACAGCTGGTACAAAAGAAGGTGAAAATATCCTACGGGAAAAATTGAATGTCTTGTAGCCTAGAATATATAGAAATGGAGTATCATAATTAAAAGGTCATACATTCAAATGACAGATATGAATTTCTGCTGTAAAGTAGTGGCTAGCCAACAGAAAATGTCAGCAGAACATTATAAAATGACTGTAACAGACTTGTCAGGGAGACTATGACCTATTAGTATGTAAAGGCTGTGAAAAAGGCAGAAGCGTCTGGAGGATGGAGCAGATGAGGTACTTCCTCTCATTCCAACTGCATAACATTTTCTGTGGCATATGATACAATGGCAAGCTATCTTATAAAGCAACTGAAAGACCTTATTGAGAAGACCATATGAAAAACTAGTCATGCCAATTCAAGAAAGATGGGACTTATAAGGAGCTGGTGCTAAAAAAGCCTAGAATGATGCTTCATGTCATGCAGAAACAAAACTAAAAAAGCCCGTGTGGTTTAGCTTGTTAAAATAAAGGCCATGTGTATGAGCATCCTCTTTAATCAACAAGAATATATTAAAAAATGACATTGGCAGAAGAATACAAGAATACAAGAACAGAAAAGAACTGTGGTCCACAGTACCTGTAGGTTGTAAGGTTTCCAACTATCAAGGCAGTGTGAGTCTAAAATGATTTATTAGCAAGGAATGGCAGGTCCCAAAAAGAAATCTGTTTTAATAAATGATAGCATAAAATATGCCTGTTGAGCTCCGGTCTCAGAGGTTTGAAAAGAGAAATGTTCAGAATAAGACCTCTATATTAAAAAAGCTCAGTCATGGGATAGTCAAGAAGCTCAGAAGTCTTGCTGGCAGGTTCCCATTGGCAGCATTAATTCTTGTCTGCTGTGAGCACAAGATCCTTTTGAAGGATCCCTGTGCCCATGGTTGTCTGCTGTTACGGGAGAGGAATTTCAAGGCTTGAGGACAGCAGTTTGGGAAAGTAGACCCTGTGAAGACAACAAAACATGAACTCCAGGTTTAACTGCATGTATTTCAGATGGTGAAAATTATGACATGGTGCACTCACTGGCATGGGAGATGAGGATTTACTGATTATGAACTATTCCCCTCTGTCCTCCCACACCTAAGATCTGTGACCTTTTTCTGGTTTATTCGCACAGAATATTCTAGCTTGCAATGCAACCACCAGGTTGCTTTTAGGTAACATTAAGGACATACAATTATGAATAAGAAAATTCACATATCTCACCAGATTGACATAATTCTCACAAGATTAGATAAGCAATTTTATCCTGTTACCTATTTACTATGTGTCAAATCAAAGACAGCAGATGACTCAGCTAAATATGGAAATATTAAATAGTGAATAAACATCCCAATAAATTGCCTGCCAGTAACCATTTAAAAAATTATGGCACTTGGAAACACTGAAATCACCTAAGTTGCCAAGTAAGCTAAATTTATTTATAAATGATTCATCAAATCTTAGTCCATCATATCTATTACAGATGTTAGATATTTTTTCTGGTCTGTACATATTCATATATTCTACATACTTTTAGCTGATGGAATTCTATTATTTCAAAAAGATGGGGATTGCAAAACATCCACACTAGAGTAATACCAATCTAAAAAAAAAAAGGTCTTTTTAATACCAGGAGTAAATGCATTTCTAAAGGAACTGATGGGCAGAAATCCTAGTAATTCACACCCCTGTAAGTAAACACTGTAATGACAGCCTAGCTCAGGACAAATATTTATAGAACTGCTTACTTTACAGAATCACAGAATTATTGAGGCTGAAAAAGACCTCTGAGATTAACAAGTCCAGCCTATGACCTATCACCACCACATTGGATAGACCATGGCACCTCCAAGGGGTGGCAACTCCACCACTTCCCCAACACTCTTGCTAATTCCTTCCTCAACAACCGTCACAGTATAGCTGCCCATGCCAAATACAGATGAAAATCATGTATCTGTGTGTATGAAAGAACAGCTTTCAGAAGACCATCAAACGATAGATGAGACCTGCAATCATCATAAATAAAACAAAAATTAGAAATGTATTCAGTAAGTTTAATGATTACTTTGATTCCACTTTTTATCAGAAAAAAAATTTTCTCTTTCTCAAGAAATGTTTTTAGTTTAGAATACACTATCATGCCTTTATTTACATACAAAGTTCTCTGTGCAAAATAGGATAGTTAATAGAAAAAAAACAAAACTGGTATTGCCAAAAGCTTTTTAACTATTCTGGCTTGTATCTGAGTGACTGCTTTTATTCCTTTGCTGTCAATGCATTTTTAATGTTTTTAAATTGCCTTGTTCTTACTGACTTAAGCTGAAATTCTGCTGGCACCATCTGTGGAGGCTTGCCAAACAGTGGTTAATTTACCACTGCTGATTTCCCAGTGGAAGAGGTTGGTTTTCCCAATCTAACTTACTGCACATAAGAGCAAGAGGGCAGGCAAATAAGGAAACTGGGCAATTACAGGAAAGAGAACTAAGTAAAGTAAGAAAATAGATATTTCTGATGTGAGGTGCAACAGGGTTTTTTTTCCAAGAAGGTATAGACTACACATTTTCATTTCCTCAGTCTATCCCTGTCCTGTTTCCAAATGACAAGGGCAATAACTGTATGTCAGTAATTTCTTATACCTATACATTAGCCATACACAGTTACAAATCCTTTCTCCTACCTTATTAAATACTCACATTCAATGACATCAGAATTTTCTCTGAAACACGTAATGATGTATAGCTTCTTTCAGCCCTCACTGATTCCCATATATTCTGTGTGCTTTTAGTAATTTGAATCGAGTGTGATGGGTTGACCCAGACACCAAACATCAGCATAGCCTCTCACAGAATCACAGACTGGTTGAGGTTGGAGGACAACTCTGGAAGTCATCTGCTTCAACCCCTTGCTCAAACAAGCCACCTAGAGCCAGTTGCCCAGGACCATGTCCAGACGTTTTCTGAATATCTCCAAGGTAGGATATTCCACAATCTCTCTGGGTAAACTGGGTCAGAGCTCAGTCACTCTCACAGTTAAAATGTGTTTACTGATTCTCAGAGGGAACCTTCTGTGTTTCAGTTTGTGCCCATTGCTGCTTGTCCTGGAACTGGACACAACTGAAAAGAGTCTGGCTTTGTCTTCTTTACACCTTTCTTTCAGGTATTTATGGACATTGATAAGATCCCTCTCTGAGCCTTGCCTTCTCCAGGACTCCCCCAGCTCTCTCAGACTTTCCTTATATAAGAGATGCTTCAGTCCCTTAGCCATCTTAGTGGCCCTTTGCTGCTGGGCTCTCTAAAGTAGCACCATGTTTCTGGACAGTGAGGAGCTTGCCTTATTTCTTGATATTTTTCCCATAACTCAGTTTTGTATTTTTCACCCAAATTCTGATGTCTACAGGCAAGCCCATCCAAGTCTCATCAAGAAATGGATGCATAATGAAGCAGTAGCCTCATACTGATACCACTGTACTTCTTTATGCCTTTTTTCCTCCCTTTTATTCTTCTCAAGTGCTTTTTGCTAAGCTCAGTAATATTTTTCTTTACAGATTACTGTGACATGTCACTCCTAGCAAGTGTACATGTGATTATATCCTAAAATGTGTATTTCAGCTTGCCCTTATAAATGGATTTATGTTTTAATGGCACCACTTACGTAAGAAAAATTCAGTAGCACACATTAAGACAAGTCCTTAAACTAAATGAAACCAATGCTTGGTTCAGAAATTCAGACTCAGTTATAGCCTCTTTGTGTATTGAAATCTGGTGCTTGGTCACTGAATGGAATATTTTTCAGAGCCTGACTGAATTCATGGAATAATCTGTTACAAGTGAGAATTGTCTATCATCTCACTTGTGACAAGTTTGTTCCAGACCAGAAAAGCCTGGCTTGCAAATTATGGAATTCTTGATTCTGGAATTCTTGATTCTGGAAGCTTAAATAAAGAAGATTCAGATATTAATTTGTGTATTATGATTAATGAAGGAAAACTAGGTTTAATAAAATTCACCATAAGTTTTAGTGACATAAAAATTTAGACCACTCCGAATAAAAACACTTGCATTTTCTGAAAAAGGCTTTTACTGTTGTATGTGGAACTGAAAGAAAATAGTGATAACTATAGTCTCTACCATGGAGGAGTTGAAGAGGCTAGATTATATTGATTAAAATTCTGAAATTCCTATATTTTAGTATTTACATTTGCAAATCTAATGAATATATATTTTCAGTCATTTATATTTATGTGTACTTCTATGTGTAAAATATCTTATATTCCCATATCTTTTAATTGTCTGTAACAGCATCTGTTTTATATCTGCAATAATGATCACACTGGAGACTAGTGTACAAAACTAAATCGGGGACGTTACAGTACCATTAATAAGGTAAAACATATGTAGCTGAGCTTTGGACATTGCTTTTGTTTCCTCTAGTTCCTTTTTATGCCTGTGATAGGTTAAAGCATTTGTTGAACATTTGTCTCTAATCTTAGCCATGAACAAAAAATATTTCCCACAACTAGTGTAAATTGTAAGTTCCAGAACTTCATTAGAGGAAAAATATTAGCCTTGAAGAGGCAACAATTGTGCAGTTAGCAATTTATATAGTTGTTGCCAATTATGTGTGAGGTAGTGTAAGAATAACAGTGGAGGGAGACATTAGCAATGAAAGCAGAGTATTAGATGGTTAATTTCTTCAGTGAAGAGAAATTTTTTTCTGTGTCTGCTCAGTGTAACACTGTTCTTTAGCCAAAAAACCTTTAAAGAAACTTTTTTATAATAAATAACTTCTACTCTTAAAAGCTCTATCTGATGCTGGAGATTTGGGTGAAGTAAATGTCCATCTGACTTAGTGTAGCAACAAAAGACACATGAGTCAGACCTCTCCCTTTAATAATTCAAAGGTGTTCTTTCTTTAGAAGCAGAACCATTTATTCTTTTTTTTTTTTTTTTTTTTTCTTGTATCCATCTCTTACAGGTGACCTTAAGGCCGTTTCCCTAAATATTACAGCTTTCTATGGAATGTTATTTAACTCTTTTCCAACTGCTTCTGTGAAATACTCAGAAACAACCATTGTAGAATGAAATACTGTGTGTTTCTTAGACAGATTTTTTTTATTTGAGATGAATTTGGAATGGTAGCTGTTGAGATTATTACAGGAGAATTTTATTAATTCTCTTTTTATTGTAGCCTGCATCAATTCCTTCATGTAGACACAGTAAGTACTACACTCAGGAAACTCTGCCCTAGTGTAGGGGAGAATAATAAAAGTACATATGAGAGCATGAGATACATCTCTGTAAAGAGGGATTTGTCAGGTTCTGGAAAGAAAACAGAAGGCGTTAGATAGGGTATCTATCTTTTTGTTCATATCAAGTTCTCAAAAAATCAAAGAATATCATACATAATTGGGAAATAATATGGACAGATAGTTGATAATAATTAGGAAATGTCATAGCTCACAATTGCTCTCCAGTAGAGTATAACATGCAACCAATACTTTATGATTTTAATTTTCCATATCTGTGACTAAATTTAGATTTAGCTCACTGCCAAATGTTGGTCTTTACTGTATTTGTGAAGTTATGATATGACCATAACACAACCCTGATATTGAACCTAAATATCAGAATATTAATCTATTAACCCTGAATGTCCTGGGTTTTCCTTTTTATCTGGTTTTATTTGTTAGCTTTTTTTGTAGTAATAACGCTAGGTACAAATAATACTTAAAGCAAATTCAGTATAAATATAGCAAACTGGAGTCATCCCAAATGTTGTTCTAGACATTTTGATTTGGCAGTTCTAAGGCATTTAAAAAATATGCCAATGTGAAATGTAGTTTCTCCTTTTTATTTTTCGAACTCAAGATTGGTAGTTAATGTTAAAAAAAAAAAAAAAAAAAAAAAAGCTGGAAATGCTCAGGATGATTGAGAAATCTCAAGTTCAAAGTGTGTACCACAGTAGAGATGTAGAGATTTCCTTTCAAAAATTCTAAAATGTTGCATATAACCTGATAAATATACTCTCTGTGTTCACTTATGGGATATGGAAATAGGGAGTTGAGAATCTGGGGTCAAGTGCATACACTAACTGCTCATCACATGAGGTTTTTTCACGCTTGGACTCCTGTTTCAATTTAGGCTTAAGGAAAGGTACCAAAATAATTAAGCAACAGCATAGTACATCCCTTATAGAAAGGAGGTAAATTGAAAACTTCCATAGTGGTGATTCCTAGTAAGACAATTAATGCTCATAAACCTTGAGCGAAGTAAACATGACAAAACTATGGCAGAGTAATTGCTTCCCATTAGGAAATTACTTACACTTTCTGTCTGATCTGTGAGCACCACAGAAGTAAAAATGGAATCTGTAGATTCTGAAATTTTTTTCATAGTATAACATTTATTTTAATTTTTCTTAGAGGTTTATCTTCTGGAATAAAAGTAGCTGTGCCAGGATATCGCTTTGTATAGTATCTGATGGGAAAAAAAAGTGAGAAACATATTTATAATTCATTCTGAGATCCTTTTAAGATCCTTTGAAGTTTTAGAGCTCCAGTCTTAGAGATCATCCTCTGCAAAAGGACAAAACTTCAAAATGTACTACCATATCATTAACAGCAATAGACTAATTGGTGATACAAAGATTAATAACCCATTTTATTAGGCCATATTAGCTGCAAGCTTTGAGAACCACCAAGTGAAACAGTCTCTGAAAAATCTTGTCTCGTTCTGTGAAGCAATTCTGATGTGTTTCAAAAAAAGAATATGAAGGAGCATAGGAAGAGTCAGGTTAGGCTTCATTTCCTTGTAGTAAAGATATCATTAGGTCTTTTATAAAATCACCAGAATTTTTTGCCTTCAGAATATGCTTAGTTAGCCTATTCTCCAAGACTACAGCTGATTCCAGTTATGACATTCAATGTTATGCTTTCTTACTAGTTTCCACCAAAGCAATTTTCACATTACATATTTAATTTACTTCGAAGCCTTACTGGGCTAATACAATATTTGGTATTAATGGTTAGAGGCTCCATCTCCCATTGATGTTATGAATTAATAATTTCAAGTCTTCTGCTTGCTCTTTAATTCACATAGCAAGGTAAGAACGCTTTTTGAACCACAAATAACTCTATTGCTGCTTATGTTTTTGGCTGGATTGTATTCAGTGCTGATGTACTACTGCACAATAACCCTAGGAACAATGGTAGACTTTTTCCCATCATTACTCAGAAAATATGTAGTTTCATTTCTGACAGGTTGTATTATATAAAACATACAGTGTCAAATCATCTGTCAGGCAATCTAACAACTGCCATAGCAGGACCACGTGCCAGTTCTCAGGAATACCAGTATTTCATGGCTGTTCAGAAATCAGATTTGGTGTGTATAGAATGAGCAGCAGCATAAAAGCTTTCAGTTACTGTCTGTCTGATGATTTTCCACTCTATTTTTCTTCCAGAGATACTGACCTAGTAATTACAAGTGAAGATAATAGACATCATGGTAGGCTAAGCTGACAACTTATGGCTTTGAGGAGTTTTCCTTTGGAAGTAAAAGTAAATAAAATATTTCTTATATTTTAATTCCCTCTACGAATATTGAAAGAAACAAGACTGGTGTGCCCAAACAGCTGTGCTTGAACCAGCTCCCAGAAACTGTCAGGTCCAGTGCCCTATTCCTCTGCAGGGAGTTCCCATGGCAACGCCTTTAGCAGAAGTAAAGGGAAGTATAGACATTTTTTTTTTTTTTTGTTCTACCCCCCCTCCCCGCCCCTTCCCCTCCTCTCTATGCCAGTTCAGAAAAAGTGTTGCTCTCTAATCTTTGGGGCACTGAGAATTGCCACTGGGCTATGCAGCTCCATTTGCTCTGTTTGTTGCATTTGAAAAGCCTGTCCTAGTTCCCCTCTGTCTCCTGGGTGTCTGATTTATGACATCAAACAAGGAAAAAAAAAGCAAAAGAGACTTTCAAGAGTGAAAGTTGTTGGGGGGGAGGGGAAGACTGTAGCCCAAAGCTGTCTTCAGTTCAGGCACTTGAAAAACGTAGCATGTTAAATGTTGGGTTTTTTTTAATTCATCTGCAATTTTCCAAGGATCCTGGCTATAATCAGTAAAGATAAGACATTGCATGTGAAATGTAGCAGCTAGAAACATGTCTGTAGAATATTGGCAGGAGCTCAGATTTGTAGTCTGTGATTTGTACTCTGATGAGATTGATGGTTTCTCTGGACATATTTGGCAATTGATAAAGGCATATAACTTTAGCAATTATCTGTGAGAAAAATGACCTCAACCTAGGCAAATTTATCAGAGAATTTTGCAAAAATATCATCAAACTGTCACTTGAGAACCAATTAGGTTTTTTTTTTGAGGCATGCAGATTTATTAGAAAGAAAAGCACAGTGACAGGCATATGACACATAACTCTTGCATGGGCTATGGTTTCAGTGAAAGCGTAAATGCTAGGTGCCTTTACACAAATGCGGAGTAGATTGCTCGTGACAGGCCTGTTGCCGTCCGTGACGGAGTCAGTGAGCATGAGCATCCTTTCCAACCAAGCCAGGCTTTGAGTCAAGGCCTGGAAAAATATGTGCACAGCCCAGATGTAATGACGAGGACCTGGACGGCAGAGGTGACTACACCCACACTGTGAGAAGAGCAGAAAACTCTCCTTTTCTCTTTGGCTCAAGATAAATTTAGCCCTGTAGTAGGCTTAGGATTCCTGCTCTGCCCCTGGGCCTGGCTTTTCCTCAAAGTGGCTTTTGAAGAAGGGAGAATAGATATCCTTAGACTATCTGTCTTAGACTTAGGTGTGGGGATGCTTAAGATGCAAGCTGTCCTCTTTATAAGAGCTGAAGTATGCTCTCAGGCTCCTGTAGTGCAGTCTGGGACAGTACTAGGGGCCACACTTTGCTGAGGGAAGGTAAAATACACTGTGCTAAGACCAAGGATGCTTCAGGCTGATCTTTCTGAGAAGTTAATGACTTAGTTGGTAGCAGGAGTTAAGCAAAAAGTAGGCTATAACTCTTACCCTAATGCACAAACCTCATAGTTTCTGTCTGGAAATGATAGAAAAAAAAGGAAAACAGAGGATCAGCAGTATTGTGCCATCCTGCTCTGCAGTGCTTCTCAATGGCAATGTTTCATGTAGCTCTTATCATCTCACTGGATGCTCAGATGTAGTGTTCACATCCCACACGCTCATGTTAATAAAGAGATGTCAGCAACCACCTTTTTTGTCCTCAGCCTCAAACTGCAAACAGACATAAATCCAGGCACATATATTCAATTTTAATGACCCATAAAGCAATATAGGATGAAAGGGTCTTGAAAAGGTAACTGAAGAATTTTCAGTAATATTCAGTATACATTACCAAAAGACATATAATCGGGATGGTAGTATCTACAAGAGAGGTTGAATTAATATTTTTTGTAGGAAACTTAATACTTTCAACTTGAACAAATATAGTTAAACTGAGACTGCAGAAACTGTATGAAAGCAATTCATTTGCTAGTTTAGTTGTTTTAAAAACTCTTCCTGAACCTCTGGTAAATTCTGGGATTGTTTTTATCCCCCAAATTGCTTCTACCTTCATCTCTTCTTTATCTTTTTCCTGTAAGGACAGTAAGAACCTGACTCAGAAGAAAGCCCTAATCAAATACAAGATTCGAGAGTCCTAGGCTGAATTCTGGAACTTTGTGAGCAGAATTTCTTTGCCACTATTACAAGGAATGAGGAAATTCCTTCTGTAAAATGAATGAAAGTTATCACTGATTTAAACTTGTATTCAGAAATTCTTAAATAGGCTGGAAAGCTAGAGATTTTTTTGTTGCAGCAGGAATATTCAATAAGGCAAATATGTATTTCCATTTCATATCACAGCATAGACATGTATATCCTATCCGTACAATTATGACTGATAATAATCTCCTTAAACTCAGAATACCCCTTTCTTCAACGGCTTGTAAAAACAGCTCTGTTACATAGTACAATATTTGGCCTTGGTTAAAAAAAACCCCAAGAACAGCTCTCTCCCTGCCCAAATCGTGCTTTGAGTATCTTAAAAATCTCCCCTTAATTCTTTCATTTATTTTATTTGCTGTCCAAAAAAATTGTCTCCATGTCTTCAGAATCCTTTAGAGCTGTTTTTGCATTATTGTGCAGACTTTGTCTTTTAATCCAATTATCAAGTATGTCTCCTGGCAAACAATTTGCCTTTTAATTATGAACAAGTCTGTCACTTTACAAAAACAATTTAACACGTGAAGGGGCTCCTCTTGTCCTCCACTCAACCTTTTGCCTGATGCTGTTCCAGCTACAGTGCAGCACGTAGAGGCTTTCCCCTTCCCTTGACAAATGCTGCAAATCAAAAAACCTGCTGTGGTAAGAAGATTAAAAAAGATGATGATAAAACATATGCTAGCAGTGTAATAAAGATCTCATGTACTCTAGACCACCAATAATAGTGGTGTATATCTGTGTGATAGGAACATCTCTCCAGCCTATAAAATGTCAAGCATTCTGTTTGTCTCATATAAACAATTTTTTCCCCGGTATAGCTCACCAGAAGTTCTTCTATTATTCATGTATGAGCACTAACTGGAAAGAATAAAATATTCTCATGCAGTAATAAAACTAATGAATCATGCAGTAAGGTTTAGGCACAAGGGCTTAGGCACACTAAGAAGTTTCTGCATGTCAGCTGATTCGTAAAAAGTGTGCATACATATGCTTAACTGAAAGCATATACAAACTTAATCCTCTTTCGCAGATTCCCATAGAATATGTTAGATGAAATCTCTTCGGTCAAAGCTATTTGATAGATTTCTTTCTTCAACCCCCATATTTTGCAGTTCATTTTTGAAGGAAAAAAAAATTATTTGTTTGGGGTTTTCTCACGTGTTTTTTAATATAAATTTATTTTCTTACTAGCACTAGGAACAATAAAATTTCCAGAAGCAGTATATTCTACTTTACTACATCTATAACCTGCTTCTAGGTGTAACATGCTGCTAAGTAAAATAAGTAATTTTAATTTGTGTATTTTGAAAAAAAACACCTTAAACATTTTCTGTTTTCAGTACAGTAGATTGTTTATTCTCACTTATGGATATTTTGGGTTTTGTTTAAGATCTCTCTGTAATGTATTGAGTGGCATCAAGTGCTGAGGATTAAATTTCTATACCATATCCCAAGGAATTCAGATGATTGAATACACAGGCTTACGAACTGAGTTTACCTATCCTGTTATTAAATGGAAACATCTCATCTAAGTCTCAATTATCTTTGTTTTAGGTTTAGCTTCTTAACTTTAAAATAAAAGTATTTATTAACACAAGACAGTTTATTTAACTGTAGAATACAGGAATGGACATAAAAGGAGGATTTTACTAACAGGTCAAGAAAAATATTTGGTAATTGCTTTCTTGCTGGTGGTGTTTTTATATTTACTAGAAGAAACAAAAGCTTCATACTTTCTCTGTTATTATTTGTAAGACATAATTTTCTTTTCCAAAAGAAAAATTAAATGAACATTGATTTTTATTGTTAGCATTGATTCCTGGAGAAAAGAATTAGTGAGCTGGTTTTTTTGGTTTTTTCTTCCCTAAACTTTATTACTAGTGTATCTTTTACTTGTATATTTAATAGTCTTTGTTTTTTAAAAGTTTTACTGGAACAAATAGATATTTTAAACAATTGAATCTTTTGCATTGTTATTTTTGTTCTTCCTTTTTGGAATTACTAAAGGGTTTATCTTTATTACATACCTCTGCGCTTGCTCCAAGGCCTATAGTTTCCAATTAAAAGATTCTCTGTCACATATATCTTTTTCATGCTGTAAATTGATGCTTCAGAGATGGAAAATCATGTGGCTGACACAAGCTAAGCATTCCTGAGTACCCTGAAAACAAACAAAAATATCCTTAATAATCTGTGTCTGGTTTTTAAATAATACGGTACATAATAAGTCAGAAATTCATTTCACAGAGATCATTAAGAAACTGATATATTAAAAGATGATAATGTCACTTTACTGTTGTGTCGGATTCCTTTATTCTACTTGTAGTCTTTTAGCTAATTTAATCGTTTTCCTGGCACTGGGTTTTGAGGCTGGGGGAGTGAGGAGAGGGTGTGTCTTTTTTTTCAGCTGGCATTCTGCCTTTCTTTCCAAATACACCCAGAATACATCGAGTACTTTTTAGTGACCTCTAGTCAAAAGGTGTCCAGGTGCTGACAGAGCACTCATGCTTTATGATCTCATTATTCTTCCATAGCTTACAACTGAACATTGCTTTTCAGTGTCAGAGAAGCATATTTGTTCTTAGGGGCCTGATTCATAGAAGCATTTACCTCATATACATAGCTTTCCCACAGGACACACACAGTGTTGAACTGATTTTTTTTAAGTTCTCAAAAATGTTAAAGATTCATGTATCTTTATCTTTTCACAGATAATGCTCCTGAATTAGTACTATTTTTTTTCTTTTTATTCAGGGAAAAAGATTATAAAGTTACAAGACAGTATGCCTAAACTGCAAACTCCGTAGAGGTATGGATTGTCTACTTTACTTCTTGTATAACATTTCATACAGTAGTGTCTTGTGTTACCAGAGATGGCAGTAGCTTTTGCATTAGAAGTAACTAATTGTAAATGTAAATTTAAAAGTGTATTGCAAACCTACAGTCTTACATCAAGGGGTATAAAGAAAAAAATGAAATCAAGGCTTATTTATTCTCACGTCTATTATAAATTATGTGTACTCTATTTAATTTCTCATAATTTTACAGTACCAAAATAAACAAATAAAAAAAATCACTAAGAATCATTTTTAAGAACTCCAATTCTCTTCTCATGAAAGGAATGATGAAAATTCCTGAAATGATACCATGAGATAAAATTATACATTTACTTGTTAGTTTGAAGTCTGGAAATGATGACTTTTAGAGAAAAAAGGAAGACACAACATAGAAGTGTGACCCTTGTTCTCCTCAATGATAAGCAAAGTAAACTTTAAACCTGGTGGCTGAAATGCCATTAGTTTCCTCATGTCATCAACTATAGAAAGGAGTGTGCCTCTGTAACAGATCTATGTCTCAGCACATCTACCTTATTCTCTAGTGGCATAGCAGTTTGGAGCCCAGGTCTGCTTGGAAAGGGATATCTTAAAAAGTTCTTAAATGACCTATTGAACAGTTGTGTCTGGAACTGTGTCATGAGTCTACCTTGTGCAGAGCCAAAGAAGTGACATCTGTGCAGAAAAGATTTCCTGTGCTACTGAAAACCCCAAATCCCATTTAAAAGCCAAACCCAATGAAGGTAGGGTCTAGGGTACTGACAGTACAAACAACTAAGATCTACCAGAAAGCTGAGGAGATAGTAACAATATTCTCCCTAAGATCTATTTAGTATTATGTTCTTTATTAAAGCTAGATGGGAAAAAAATAGTATAGAAAATACAAACCCTTTCAAAACAGTCATGAAAGAATATTTATGTTACTGTGTTAAAATTTTACAGATTATATCTATTCGTCTGTTGTGTGCAGGTACAATTCCCTCAACACTGAAGATAATTAAGGATGTAAGTTAACAGCAGAACAGGTCCCTGGAAGAATCTTAAATTTTGGTAGTGAAACAAAAATTACTTAACACTAGACTCACAAGAAACAATGGATTATATCAAATTATGTTGATTCATTGTCTCTAATGCCAGTTAATCACTTTTTTTTTTTTTATGGCAAACTGACAAAAGAAACTGAATGAATTGCTTAATGTAATAATATCTTTCATTAACAATAAACAGCTGAGATTACTGGAGGATTTGTTCAGTAATGGGAACAATAATTTGTAACAAATGAAAGTAATCTACGTTACTGCCAGATTTTAGCTGTAGAATTTAGCTTAGATAAATTATTAATACTATTAAATTGTTAGGAAAAGTCACGTGAAAACCAGTTACTGATTTCAAACATGGATTCATTCAGTCATGTAGTGCTAAAAAGAAGGACAATTCTGAACTATAAGGAAATAAGCTGTGCAACATTGCACAAGTGCTTGTTTAATTTAGAATATTGAGTAATGTTTAATTTAAAAGGGGATTTGAAAACTTTTTGCTTTCTGATAACAAATACTGGAGATGGTATGGAGAGAAGAGCTCAGGATAAAGAGGTCCCATTTCTAATTCTGTCACTTATTGTTCTTAGTTATAGAATCATAGAATCATTCATAGAATCATAGAATCATAGAATGCCCTGGGTTGGAAGGGACCTCCAAAGGTCATCTAGTCCAACCTCCCTGCAGTAAGCAGGAGCATTCTCATCTAGATCAGGTTGCTCAGAGCCTCATCAAGCCTGACCTTGAATGTCTCCAGGGATGGGGCCTCAATCACCTCCCTTGGCAACCTTTTCCAGTGTTCCACCAACACTTAATAAATAATTTCTCTGTATTCCTTCCTTTCTAGGACACTCATATACCACTTGTATAACAATGCAAGTATATTAATAACATGCTAAACCAATAACAGTGTTCATCATCTAAGCACAATCCAGGCATACTGAACTCTTGAAGTTTGTGGAAAAGATGGGACTTAATTGCATGGAGCCTAAAATATTTAAAATTTTGTAGACCGAATCAACAGTTCAAAGGAAATATTTTCCTTCACACTTTGATATGAATGCATATTGTCCAAGCTGCCCAACAAACAAATTCTTTGTTAATTTAAATGTTCATGTGGTCTCCTGGTGTCATTTCAAGGAAAACTATGCTAAAATAAACCAGGTTGGAGTGACACCAACTGGACTAAATTCATTAAGGCACATAGGTAAGGAAAAAAGTACCCACAGCTTCTTGGCCAAATACAAAATAAGCTGATTTCCTTGATATAGCCATCTATATGTTTGGGGAATGCAAGGTTCAAAACATGTGGAAATAAGAATTCCTCTCGTCTGGAAAAGCATCACTCCAAAAATAAAGTGCTTGCCAGCTTTAATACCTGACTTGCAGAAGTCTGAGACAGCTGAAGGCTTCAAATCCTTCTAAAAAGGGACCAGGCTGAACAAATTTAATATAGCTCTGGTCTTTAATGTGTAGGAATGGTTCATGTGCTTTTACATTTTGCAAAAAATGTATGCCTAAGTTTGAGTGCTCATGTCTCCTGTTTAATTGCTCATTTTGTTGTAAAACTGTCAGTGAACAAAAAAAAATTAAAAAATGCACGCAACCTTCTCTGCATAGCACAGGAAATCTGGATGCTAATGCAAATTTAGATAAAATACATAAGATGGATAAATTTGAATAAGAATTAAAAAAAAGTTAGCTAATTTTCTATTTTGGATTTAAGAACTGATCTAGTCAGAAGGTCATGAGAAAAACAGAAGTCTCCCAGAAGCCAATTACACTTTCATGAAAAGCCAACCAGTCCAATACTGTGAAATTCTACATATTCCATCTCAGTCTGACATGGTTTGTTCAGCTCCTGCTTTGTTTCTGAAAGGGAGCAGATAGCTTTGCATATTAAAACCATAGCCTCCAGTCTACTGGGACCAATCAGCTAATTTATGTTTAAAGTGTTGCAAGAGACTGAATTAAATACCCACTATCCCAGCAAGCACAGCAGATACAGCCAAAGAAGCATTTTTAGCCCTCGAAGCATGTAATTACTAGTGCTAGTCCCCAAGGGAATTTCATCCTGAGAGATTTTTATTATCTTTCATAAGGAACATCCCTGCAATTGATAGCTGATACTACTTACAAAATGCTCAGCTTCTTGTGGATGGGATACTGAGCCTTCCAGGGGGTGGAAATTCAATCCCATTTACATAGGACAATCTATTTCCACCAGAATTCTGTTATAATACTCTTGCACCTACTTGCAACCTCTGCTTTCCTAACAGTAAGGAAAATAAAGAGAAAGCTCCATCATGAAGAACACAGTATAGCAATAAAAGACTCCAGCTAGCTTTGTCAGTCATTTTACTCTTGAACATGAATCTTCAAAGTCAAGTGCAATTGGAATGAAGTACCGTACTATGCGGTTATGTTCCCTCTGAGCATCACTGGAACTTGCACCTGCTTCCTTCTCTGAAAGCTCACTTTCTGAAAATAATGTTGTGTCTGAATGGAAACTAAAGCACACATAGAGTTTCTTGCTCCTGCATACAAGGTGATTACGGAGCAGACCACCAATTTTAAATTTATCTATCTCCTTCAACATCTTTGAGACAAATCTAGTTTTAATTCTCTGTGGTATATTAGGACATTAAAAGCTCATCTGGGGGCTTTAAGTGAAGTCAGAATTTCTAGAATTTAAGAAAGGGAGATAGTATACAGTGACTTAAGAGTAGGTAGATATCATCAGAAAAAGTCAGGTGGAGTATGGATGTCACTAAAAATTCAACGGTACTCAAAAGCACAATATAAACCACTTTGCATTTACATTACGAGATGTTTCTTTCAAACAGGTGGAATTCTTTCTTCAATTAGCTTGTCTTGTAGCATCTTTACCACCACCATAATGGACCATAGATAAAACCAGAATAAACATGGTCAATAACAATCAAAGTTGTTTCAAATTTTCTTCTAGTTGATGGAGAAAACATTGTTTAAGCCCCATTATCAGTTGACAACTGCAAGATGAGACCTGATGAGCTTGTCTTCTCACAAGGATGCCTTCCAGTCCCTCCTGTGCCTGCAGTCAGTGAATGGTAGATGCTTTGGCAGCAGCATAGAAGATTATTGAAATAGATTGTTCAATACACAGAATCCCCCATCAGCTGTCCTTATGCACCCTGCAGGTGGGTTGGCTCAGGCACATCCTGCATGGCCATTTTCTTTCTATGCACTCAGGAAAGAAATAAGGATAGAATTCTAGTCTCAGAAATCCATCACCTCTAGAATACTTATTATGAAAATACTTCAACTAGACAGAAGATTTCTGAAGAATTTGACAATTCCTGTTGTATTTAAATTTGGGAAAAAGCATGTTTCAAAGAGACATTTTTTTTCCCCTGTCTGTCAGCTGCCATGAAAATTAACAAAGTGATACAATACAGTCTAATTTTGGCATCAGCTCCAAAAATCCATTGGGGTTTCTATTCTAGGTTAAACTGGGTTATCCTGCGTTCTTCTTGGTTCTAGTTTCATCCTGACAGCAGACATTATTCTGTTAGTAATCACCTGGGATTGTAAAGATTGTGGTTTCCATTAAATTGCATTGCCTGTATTATTTAGCTCTCTTCACTCTGCATGCATATGCTTATGCATATGTGCCAATAAAGATCATTCAATTATATAAACTACTGATTTTGTGCAACTATTGTTTTTCCCACTTCACGTATAAAAGCACAAGGTTTATAATAAGTGATTTGGACTTTGCAATGTATTCATTTTTATTAGTTTACTGTATACATATAAGATTTTATAAGCTGTATTGTTCCATATGTGGCAATTTCTGTAACATTGTGCCAAATTTGTAATTCCATCTTTACTTAGCTAGAACAAGTGGGGCTTTTAAAGTCTTTCTCTATCTGTCCATCAACCTACTTGAAACACTGCTACAGAATAATTAAAATTCAAAATCATCTTTCTTTTGTGTAGTTTTCATGTCTCTTTCACTCATTTTTCAAACAGACCCCCCTATCCTTGCACACTATCATCTAATGATGTCCTCAAAACACTAAAGCAACTTCTCAGGTGGAGCTGGGGGAGCATTGCAGAATATATTCTTTGGTTTTTAAATTATTCACTTTGACTCTGCTCAAGCCTTCCCTTTTCCATAAATTTTCTAACAGATAAATGAAATTATGTTCATAAAAGAACAAGCTTTTAGTGAGCACTGCAAAGCTAGAAAGCCAATTTAAAAATCATAATTTTAAAGATTTGAATCACAAAACTGACACTATCAGTTAGCATATACAGTCAAGGAATTGAATTGTGTCATGTTATCGCAACTCTCATTTCATATACAAAGACTGTGGAAAAAATACAGGTCATAAATTATCTTCTTAAATTATTTGATTAATAATATTACATATGAAAGAAGTGTACTGAATAAAGCAATGTAATGAAAGTTTCCCTTTAATACTTATTTAAACAAGTGTCCTGTTAGTTTTCAGGTCACTTCCTACCATCTGCTTTGTGAATTTTTTTGCTGAGGCTCTGTTATAGTCAAAAGCAGACAGGGGACTTACAGCAAGACGATACAAGTGCTAGTACCACTGACTTTTTTTTTTTTTCATCACTGTAGAATAGCAAAAAAATTAACAATTTTCCCTTTGTTAGACCATGATGGAAAAGATGAAATAGAATAGAATAGAACTATTTCAGTTGGAAGGGACCTACAATGATCATCTAGTCCAACTGTCTGACCAATCAAGGACTGACCAAAACTTAAAGAATGTTATTAAAGGCATTGTCCAAATGCCTTTTAAACATTGACAGTTTTGGGATATTGCTCACCTCTCTAGGAAACCTATTCCAGTGTTTAACCACCCTCTTGGTAAAGAAATGGTTCCTAATGTCCAGTCTAAACCTCCCCTTGTGCAGCTTTGAACCATTCCCACACATCCTATCACTGAATACCAAGGAGAACAGATCACCATGAAGAGAAGACGCAGACAGAGAAGGCAACAATTGTGGATCTGAGGCCAAAGAGGAAGAACACAGGGAATGATCTTCACCTTGTTTTGCAGCAGATGTGGCAAAACTATGTGACAAGTTTTTCCTGATTTGAGAACAGAACTAATTCTGTTCAGTGATTTTACTTTTCAGCTCAGTCTCTTTTAAGTGACTGCACTTCCTGGAGTTAACAATGTTTTCAAAGACAGTGTCTGCTTCTAGCAGCAATAACTTTCCATGTTACTACCAAGGATTGGTATGCAGACCAAAATAACTATTAGATCTTGTGCACCACATTGAGGGGTGCAGAAAATAAAAGTCTACACCTGTGGGGAGGAGCGGACAGGACAGGTGACCCTAAACTAACCAAGAGGTGCTCCATCCTATATATGTCATATTCAGTATAAAGCTGAAATATCACAAGGGTCTGGTTTTCTTCTTCAATGGCTGACGTCCAAGGAGGATTCCAGTTCTGCTTTCAGTTCCAATCTGTGTATTCCTTAATCCGGTTCCAGATCCCAGCTCCTGAATCTGGTACCCATCTGATGCTGAGTCCAATCCAGGACTTTCCCAGTGCCTGCTCCACAGCATCAGTGGTGATGATGACTGACATAATTGCCACTGGGGGATTGGGGTTTATATGTGTTTGGTATATATTTGTACTGCATAGAATTTTTTATACAATTTGTATTATATTAGGGATATTGTTAGTGTTAGGTGAATGATTGGACTAGATGATCTTACAGGTCTTTTCCGATCAAGGAAATTCTGTGATTCTCTGATTCTTTATATATTCCATATTATTATTATTTCATTAAAGGTGGTTTAGTTTTCTAAACCATAAGCCTCTCTCCCTTATTCCCTTTCTCTTTGCCTCTGGGAAGGGAAAGGGGATAACAGACATCATCTGTTATTCACCTAGTGGCCTGCCCAGCCCTAAACCTTAACACAAGTTGCAGGAAATCAAGCCTACATGGACATTTCAGAGCCCACAGACAGACTATATAGCACCAACGTTGTGCAGGGGCACCACTCTCCATTCTCCATTCTGTCCCACTTTCAGGATCAGAGGTGCTGAGTCAAGTTATTACACCAGACCAAAATTAAGTTTATGTCTTGGCAACATTATGGATCTTGGAACATGAAAATTTGACAACAGTAAATTTTTAGTGATTTCCAGATAAACATTACTTGAGTACATGGAGTTGACTTTCACAACGTTAGCAAAGAAAATAGATTTTATTTGAGAATTTCTGTTTCCTGCCCTATAAAACTACTAAAATACTCTAAAAGCAGCACTACAGACTCTGTTTTTCTAACAGGCAACTATTACAATTATTTATTTCTTCAACATCAATGTCAGAATAGGAGAGATTTTTACACTGCTATTGTGAAGCACTTTAAAAAGCTGTTCAATTTTAAACACTCAACAAATAATTTTTCTGTACCGATTTATAAATTGGGCTATTTCATGGATCGCACATTTCTGAATTCTGCTTTAGATGTTGTCTTGCTTCTCTAAGCAAAAAATACTGGGAAAAAAGGAGGTTGGTGAAAATTTATGAGCTGGTTTAAGCACCAAATTTCACTGTTAAATGAAAGTTGTTTAACATGTTTTCTTTAATTTTCTGGCTGTGCAACAGTCAAGCTAATATTGTGAGCACAGTTTGTAAGTGATGATTTGTGTAATTAAAAAGAAATACAGAAATAATATTTGTTCTTCCACCAATAATTAATTTTGTCCTTTCATTTATAACCAGGTTTTCTTCCACTAGTCACACATACAATGTATTTTGCCTTCTGATGCCTACACACTTAAATTGTTTGTCTCATTGATCACTAAAGAACAGGAAATTTTGGGTTAAAAAGAGGAAATACAAACCTCAAAGTCCAGTATGACACTGCTGAACACTTAAGATAAATGATTTCAAGTACTGTACATCTGGTCTGGTGCCAATATACAGGACAGTATAATAGAAAGCATAATAAACCATTCATATCTATAGATTTCTGAATGAACATTCTTATAATGTTATTGATTCTAGTAGTACTTTTGCATTAGAGGAATTGTTCTCCAGTATTTCCTCAGAGGATATTTGCACTCAGCCACATGCATACGCAGAGTTTTGTAGAACTGTTTAGGACAGCCATCCTGCTGAGCATCCTCAGGTTTCAGAAGGGCAAAATGGTCTGGTTTCAAGATAAAGCACTGTGATAATATTCTTTCACCTGTTTAGTAAACAAAGTGTGAAATATAATCTTTAATATTTTTTAAAGTATTATTCATTAAATGTCATGGAAGTTCGTGCTGAGAAAATATTTTAAGATGGATTTATTGGAAGTACACAGCAGAAGGTGAGAAAATGCCATCTTAATGACCTCCCACACAAGGTTACTGGCAGGTTAATCTCTGACAGTTACTGTATGACATCTATCACTAGAATTAAAGACCCGTAGTCACTAGCTGGTAATACATGTAGTTGTTGTCTTCAGGTGCATCAGATATAAGCAGAGGACATGTTGTAGATATTAACAAAGAAAGACAAAGTATGATTCCATTACAAAATATCTTTAGAGTTATAGTAAAGAACTCCTACATTTATCTTATTTTACCTTCTTGCTTTTTAAAAATAATGAATACTAGTCAGTTATGGGTGTCTGGGAACTATTAGTTTCTTTTAATGTGTCAGTACAGTCTCCCTGGGAAAACACTCCATCATCATATATGAATAAATATGATTAGATTTTTTTCCCACTGTGTTTGTCATTATTTCCTTTTAATTCTATTCCTTATAATTTAATGTTGCCTTGAGTGCATGCTATTTCCTTGTTTGGAAAAAAGAAAAAGGAAAAATCACAATTAGTTTATCTGAATGGTAATATGTCATTTCCTTGCCCGAAAAAAATAAAAACACACTTGCTAGAAAACAACTTACAAAAACACAAATATAAAAAGGCATAATTTAAAAAAATTAAAAAAAAAAAAAAAAAAAAAAAAAATCCCCAAGTATAATCATAAAGCAATGCAAAAACCTAAACAAAAGTCCCTTCATGAGGTTAGAAGGGGAAGGAGGGAGAGAATCTGTAGACAGAGACAGCTAGTTAATAGTAGCCTACTTTACTAGATAACCATTTTATTGAATATTCTTATTTTAACCTCTTTCTATACTATGCACAACATGCCTTCCAAGACTATGATTCAAAAGCAGTATTCAAGTATAACTGTAGCCCCCGCTTTTCAAGCATAGAATCTGATCTTGAAAAATGTTGTCCACATGAATAAAAACGTTAGTCCAGAACAGTGCCATAGTATGGCACTTCCTGAAAAGTAATGCTTTGCATCTTTAGCAATATTTTAATTGCTGTATTGAAAAACAAAAACAAAAACAAACCAACAAAAAACACCCCCACTAATTTAGGTACCATAGTAGTCTTTTTTGGAAGTCTCAGTAATGTGTCATCATGGCAGCCTAAGCTGAGTGAGGTGAAAGCATTACTGAAATTGTTCAGACTCTACAAATATTTCTGCATGGTCCTAATGACTCCTAATAGCTCTTTTGGATGATGCTGATTTGAGAGAACTACTATGAATGAACTTGCACTTTTTCACAATTTTCTATGTAGTCTTGCTTCCTGGGGATAACTCTTTTCAACGTTAGAGAAGTCAGCATTATGGCCCTGATCCCAGAGGCCCTCTTGTCCAGTCTGTGATGTCCCCAAACTTTGGGCTCTTTAATTCTTTTATTCCCAAGGGAAACAGTCACATGCTCACCTGACTTGCAGCTCATAGCCTCTGTTCTGAGCAGAGCAGAACAGCTCTGTTTCCCCCTCTGCACTCTTTTCAGCAATCCTTTTTCCATACTGTCCTTGCTAGGTGATACTTTGCTCTGAGACACTTTCTGTAATAACATCTAGGCTGCATTTCAGACACATTCTTAGAAAAAAAACCCAGACCTGCTCCATCTGCTGCCCTTGTTGTCCTTCAGGGATAGTATTTTTCAGAAGTTGTTTTCTGATTAGTAGTTCAGGCACAGCCATGGGAGGCAAATAGACCCTTGATTTGCCAGTGGAGGTGGCCAGTAGAGGATATATCCTTTGTTAAACCCATGGGAACTTCAAAGACTAAAGGCAATTTTGTTGCAGAAAAAAGAAGCTGCCTGTGAGCTCAGAAGTTAAAATTACATATGTGTATAGATATTGGCAGTAACACCCTAATTATAGAATTGACATTCCTAAGTAACCCAAATAAATACTTACTAGCAGCCTGGCCAGTGTTCTGGTTCTTCTGATTACTTCATTTGCTAGCATCCAGATGAGATATTCTAATCTCTCCTGTAAAATTCCCTTTTTGACTTATAAGAGGCAGTTGTCTCCACAAGATAACTAATTCACAAAGGTAGTGAAAATCTATTAGGAAGAAAATGGAATGAGGTAAAGGCTCTGAAGTCAGAGCTCAAAGGAATCAAAGGTACATGAGACAAGGTATGTAATGATCATTCCTTTTCCACAGAACGCTACCTCAACCATGCTTTTGGTTCTTTCAAAAGAAATGAGTTTTTTTTTTTTTTCAAAATGTGAAGGTTAGATAATTTCCTTGATGTAAACTAACAAAATTTCCATTATGATTAAAAGACTGTGTTATTTCAATTTAAACTATAAACTAGAACAGGGTAGATTTTGATTAGACATTGGGAAGAAGTTCTTTACTATGAGGGAGGTGAGACACTGGAATGGGTTACCCAGAGATATTGATGACGCCTCATCCCTGGAAATGTTTAAGACCAGGCTACGTGAGGCTTTGAGAAACCTGGGCTAGTAGGAGGAAACAATAATAACATGAGCCTGTCAACTATGGAATCTTCCATTGTACTAAATTAAAGTTCAAAGTTTTTTCAATCTTTTTATTAGTCACCCATGTTAGACTAGTTTAAGTACTATTGCAAGGTATCCTGGGTTCACAGAGGTAAGGTTTCTTTAATAGACTTTCAGTGATTTAAGTAGCTTCACTAGAAAAGAAACATTATCTAGCTGGTGTCAATAGAAATATAAACTATGCAGCTGTTGAAGGCAAAGTTAAAACTGTTGGAGAAATCATTCCTTAATTAGATTTCTTTTAACAGGAATATAGAAATTAAATAAAAGTTGTTCCTAAACTGCAAGTCATTGGAAATAGTCAGTGGATGGCAAATAACTGCATTCAATGGGAAAAGAGGATGGAAAGTTATCTCAGTGAAAGGAACAGTTTTTATACATTATCAAATGACTGTTGGAGTTATTGTTTACAAGAGAAAAATGCTGATATTTGTAGAAATCTATAGAACCACATGCAAAATCATATATATAATTACAAGGCTGGCCCTTTCTAAGTAAAGAGGAATGGTTTTACTAGTGTGAATTATTTACAGAAGCAAACAAATTAAACCGAATTTGTAAGCATTAGTTATTGATAAAGGATTTCAGTTTCCTTGCAACATTTAAATGTTCTTGGGAGTGTTATGGCTGAACTAGATTCCTAATTCTTAGCAAATCCAATAGCTAGTGTTCAGTTATATTTTCTGAACATGCCACTAAACTCTCTGAAACATTTCTGATAAAAGCGATAGCAATTAGAATGTTTGCCAGTTACTTCTTTTTCTATAATTTGTGTCTGAGGAGACATCACTCAGACTTGCTTTGAATTTCAAGGCAGAATCTGTCAATAAGTTTACCATAAGGTTGTGGAACTGGTTTTATAGGAGAATGTGGGCTCAAGTGTGATGTTAAATCTATCTTTAAAATGCATTGTAGAAATGCATTCTGAAAATCATAATCCTATCTAAGTAATTTTACTTAAAAGTAGCTTTGCTTTGACAAGTTTGAAGATGTCTCATGTATTCAAAATATATTGTCTGGGTTTTTTTAATCAATACACCAAAAGATAATTTCTTGACACCTACTGCAGGATTGCCTTGTGCCATTTTTTTCTAAATAAACAAATAAATAAATAATCTTTCTTTCCTTGTCTCTTGTGTCTGTGCATGTGTGTGTAAATGTATTTATAATGTTTTATATATATGAGTAATGGTTCTGGTGTGATCAAGTGTCACTGGAGAAACCTAAAGGAAAGTTTCAGAAATTTCTACCACCACATCATGCAATGAAAATGTATAACAACAGACATGTTATTCTAAATTGGGAGGGGCAGAGAGAGAAACCCCTTTTCTTTCACAGTAAGTTTGTATTATCTCTCAGTTGCTTTAACATTCTCTTGTGCAGTAATACAGTACACAGAAATTATTATCCTCTGATAATTTTCTACTCTGTAATCAAGGACATAGTCTTCTTTTTAATTCTCTAATGTTCCTGATTGATTCAATCATACAGAAACAACCCTATCATGAGGTTTTATAGATATGAAATTATTTAGGTTTGACGAGATTTGGGCAGAAAGAGGAAAGACTTTCTAAAGCTGTTATGCAATCAGGCTACATAATGGCAGCTAAAATTCAACATGGAGAAATGCAAAACACAGCATATCAGAGGGACCAATTTAAAACTTCCCACATATACAAAAAGTCCTAAGAAGGCAATGAAAATCATTAAAAAGATGAAGAACTTCCCTACAAGGAAAGATTAAAAGCAGCAGTACTAATTAGTTTTAAGGGCATGGGGGGGACATGTTGTTTAAGGGAGTGAAATCTGCTATGGTAAAGATATATATTAAATCAGAAATTGTAAAAGGAAGGTTAGTCCAGTTTCCTTCCTATAATATAAATATGGGAAAACATTCACAAACAGCAAGAGTAATATATTTGAAATGATTTAGGGGAATACTTTTTTTGTGTGAAGTGCAACTAACCTGCAAAACTCCAGGTGGAAGATATCATTCTTCCTTACTGTTTAGGATATTAACTTCTCACTTCCTCTGGCAAGTAATTTTTCCAAAGATATCTGGTAATATGGATCATACTTTCCTCTATAGCATCAGTTATAGTATATTCTCAGAGACACTATGTTGAAAGAGCTATGTGGTATTCAGCTGTTCATCAAGGCAAACCCCCTGCTTCTGCACCTGGCTGAGGATCCCAGAATGAGACCCCAGTAAATTCCTAGTTCTAGTGGCTGGTGAAGGGTGAAATAAGGCCAAGGTGGACAAGTATTTCTCTGCAGTGATACTTCCCCTCCTAAATTAGTCCTTTCAAAATCCCGTTCTTCAAAATGTAGTATATTCTGATTCATATGCAGCAGGGTACTTTAACTTATGCTTAACTTCAGCATTTATACTGTTTCGATTTCTGCACAAGTTTTAACCCTTGGAGCTAGAGGTAACTCCAGTGAAAGAGGAGAAAGAAAATGGATGTATCTGTATCCATTCACTTCAGAGATAGCAGACCTCAGCACATGCCATTTCCTTAGTGACACCTCACAGAAGAAAATCTTTTTTGACTTGCTCTACAAAATGTATAAGAAATGTAAAACCTGGTAAGTGAACCATCACTTACAGCTTAGCAGAATGATTTTTTTCTTCCAGTGCTTCTCACTTCCTAAAGGAGTTAGGGAGCAATGATCAGTCCTTGCACTTGTGGCCTCTCTTGAGTTTCTTCCATAAAACTTTTCCACCTACTTGTTCTAATAAAAATGCTAAACTAGCATCTTCTCTCCTTAATACAGTATGGGATTTATAACAACTTACTTGACTGTTATGCAGGTATTTTCAGCTGTGCATCTCAAAACACTTTTGCAAAAATCATGTGATCAATTTTATATATATTTTTTTTAAATCTCCAGCGTCACACACCAGAAACAAAGTAGCAAAAAGTATTTCTTATAACATCAGAGTCCATTACAAGCCCAGAAATTTTAAATCTATGATGAGTTTCATGCATATAAAATAATTTAGTAAAATAATCAGGAAGTTGATGATAAAGGGGTTTTAAAATAACATCTGATAAGTTTTTTTTCTAATAGTTTTTAAAATATTTGCAAGTCTGAGAAGCATCCTTTTCTGAAAGGAAATCTGTACCTTTTGAAGTGTGCTTTTTTTGTGTTTGGTGATAAAGATTGAAAATTTGAAATACAATAGAAAGTTAATTTCAATCTTAATTCTGGTGTAAGAAATTACTCACTTTCACAAGTATTCAAATCACTAACAAAAAGAAAAGGGAAAAAGATTATGTAAATAAAAGCAGCAGGAATTTTGGATAAGCAGTGATTTTTATAAGCCTAGTTAAGCATGATAGGACAGTTAAACAGCCCAGTCAAGTGTGGCTGATTGATTTTTATCTGCAAATTGTTATTGACTGTGAATGTTGGTTGCAGGTTGTTGTTAAAATCAAGAGCACTGTGCATTCTATTTAGAGAACAGTGGTTGCATAATAAATCTGTTTTCCCATGGAAAGTATGCAATTAGTATTAACAACTTCATCACAAAGAGCAAGAGCATGCTAAAAAGTTGCCAGAGATGCTGAGCTGAAAACACCATTAAAACAAAGACTGTGACATTACACAGGAAGAGCTGGATGCCCTCAAAGCCTGGAGAAAAAGAGTAAGAGTTCAGAGAAAAGGGACAGGTAGCAGCACATTATGCAAAGTACATGTAGAACTTTTTGACAAAGTGGAAACATACTAGATGAAAAAATTCAGAAATTAATACAGTCCACTAATAGAAAGTGGTTGTGTCTTGGGCATATTAAGGCTTGAGAAGAGTTAGCTCTAATACAACTTGATGTTGACAATAAAGTATTCAGTTTATTTATAATAGCCTAGGCACACCACATACAACCACATATGTCGAGAAAATACAGAACTAAGCAGGTGGAGAGATAAACTGCTAAGATGGTAAAAGACTGAGGATCTTGCTATGGGGGCGGGGGAAGGCTAAAATAGCTTGATTCTTCAGCCTAACAAAACAAAAGCTCATAGGGTTTATGCTGCTTCTCTCTAAGCGCATCAGAGGAGTATACACATGGAAAGGAGAGAGCAAATATGAGAAAACATATCCCAGTTGCATTATGTATTTTATGCCATTTTATTAGATGGGCATATCATAAGACTTGATAAACATAAAGAAGTTGAGAACAAGTTTATAATGAAAGGTAAGTGCTTGGTAGTTTGTCTGGCTTGAGGAACATAGCATGTCAGAAAGGAGTTTTGCAGAGAATAGGGAGAGTTACATGTAGGCCACAAGGTCTACATGAAATTTCATTTCTGTAGCAGTTGCAAACAGGTAATAGGGTTATTTAAGCACAAGTTATAGCAAATTAACAAATAGGATGTCTTGTGGTTCATTAGAGGTCATTGTGTGAGAATCGACAGAAAAGTCTATGATAAGGCATTACGTGAAATAGGCTCTAGAGATCTCTCAATAACGCTTATCTAAATACTTGACATACGAGTAATTACATAGCTCAAAAAGTCCCTAATAAATACACACTAGAATATGACCAGTAAGAGAATAATACAATGTATGAGGAACTAATTAAAAAGGGGCTGTTGTAGTTCAGATTTTCTGCATTTCAGCGTCTGGACAGATGGGCACTGTAGAATCATAGAATCATTAAGGATAAAAAAGATTTTCAAGATCATCAAGTCCACCCTTCTACCCAACACCTCCATGACCACTACACCATGTCTCAAAGTGCCACATCCACCCATTTTTTTGGACACTGCCAGGGATGGCGACTCCACCACTTCCCTGGGAAGCCTCTTCCAATGCCTAACTACTCTTCTGGTAAAAAAACTCTTCCTAATATCTAATCTGAACTTCACCTGTCACAACTTGTGGCCATTTCCTCTTGTCCTGTCGCTAGTTACTAGGGAGAAGAGGCCAACATCAGCCTCACTACAGCTTCCTTTCAGGTAGCTGTAGAGAGCAATAAGGTCTCCCCTCTTAGCATCCTCTTCTTCAGGCTAAACAATCCCAGCTCCCTCAGCCTCTCCTCATAAGTCATGTTCTCCAATCCCCTCACCAGCTTCATTGTCTTGCTCTGTGCCCTTCCTAGCACCTCAAAGTCTTCCTTGTACTGTGGTGCCCATAACTGGACACAGTACTCGAGATGTGGTCTCACCAGTGCCGAGTACAAGGGCACAACGACTCCCTTCCTCCTGATGGCCACACCATTTCTCATGCATACCAGGATGCTGTTGGCCTTCTTGGGCACCTAGGCAGTCTGCTGGCTCATGTTCAGCTGGGTGTCAACCAACACACAGGGCTCCTTTTCTGACAGGAAGCTTTCCAGACATTCTTCCCAAAGCCCGTAACACTGCACAGGTTTCTTGTGACTTAAGTGTAGGACCTGCCATTTGGCCTTGTTAAACCTCATACAACTGACTTTAGTCCATTGATTCAGCCAGTCCAAGTCTCTCTGCAGAGTCTTCCTACCCTCAAGCAGATTGACACTCCCACTTAATTTTGTGTCGTCTGCAAACTCACCGAGGATGCACTCAATCCTCTCATCCATATCATTGTTGAAGACATTAAACAGGACTGGCCCCACCACTGAGCCCTGGGGAACACCACTTGTGACCAGTCACCAACTGGACTTAACTCCATTTACCACAACTCTTCAGGCTTGACCATCCAGCCAGTTTCTAACCCAAAAAAGAGTACACTTGTTTAAGCCATGAGCTGCCAGTTTCTCCAGCAAAATGTTGTGGGGGACTGTGTCAAATGCTTTACTAAAGTTCACCTAGACAACATCCACAGCTTTTCCCCCATCTATTAGGTGGGTCACCTGGCCATAGAAGGAGATCTTGTTGGTCAAAACAGACCTGCCCTTCAAGAACCCATGTTAGCTGGGCCTGATTCCCCAGTTGCTTTGTGAGCACATGCAAGATGAACTGCTCCATAATGTTCCCTGGTACAGAGGTCAGGCTGACAGGCCTGTAGTTCCCCAGATCCTCCTTCTGGTGCATCTTGTAGATGGGTGTCACACTGACAAGCCTCCAGTCGTTTGGGACCTTCCCCATTAACCAGGACTGCTGATAAATGATGGAGAGAGGCTTGGAAAGCAGAGGTGCCAGCTTGCTCAGTTATCTTGGGTGGATTTTATCCACCCCCATAGACTTATGGGTGTCCAGGTGGCATAAGCAGGTCTTTAACCACTTCCATCTGAATTATGAGGGGATTATCCTGCTCTTCATCCCTGCTTTCCGGTTTACAGGACTGAATACCCTGAGGATAATTGGTCTGACTGTTGAAGACTGAAGCAAATAAGTCATTAAGTACCTCTGCTTCTTCCTCATTCTTGGTGGCAATATTTTGCTTTTCATCCAATAAGGGATGGAGATTCTCCTTGGCTCTGTTTTGTTGCTAATGTATTTGTAAAAACACTTCTTATTATCTCATGCAACAGTGGCCAGACTGAGTTCTAGCTGGGCTTTGCCTTCCTAATGTTCTCTCAGCATGACCTAACTAAATCCCTGTACTCCTGTGTTGCCTGTCCCTTCTTCCAAAGTTGGTAAACTCTCCTCTTTTGTCTAAATCCTAGCAACAGCTCCCTGGGTCAGCCAGGCCTGTTTTTTACCTAAACAGCTCATCTGTGTCCAAAGGGACTCTCTCAATGAGTGACCTGAACAGACTGAAGTCATCTCTCCAGAAGTCCATGGTAGTGGTTCTGATGACCCACCCCCTCACACTTTACCAAGAATTGAGAAAACTATAATTTCAGGGTTGCTAAGCCCAAGACAGACTCCAACCACCACATGACCCATCAGTCCTTCTCTGTTACTAAACAGCAGGTCTAGCAAGGCACCTTCCCTGGTGGACTTAATTGACAGCTGAGTCAAGAAGTTCTCTTTCACACACTCCAGGCACCTCCTGGACTGTTTCCTCTCTGCTGTGTTGTATTTCCAGCAGACATCTGGGAAGTTGAAGTCCTCCACAAGAACAAGGGCTATTGATTTGGAGACTTCTGCCAGCTGCTTGTAGAACAGGCATCATCAACCTCTTCATCGTAGTTGGGTGGTCTATAACACACTTTCAACAGGACATCTGTCTTGTCGGCCTTCCCCCTCATTCTTTCTCATAAGCTTTTGACCATACCATCACCTCTACACAATTAAAATACTCCCTAACATACAGAGCCACCCCACCACCTCTCCTTCCCTGCCTATCAGTTCTGAAGATCTTATAGTCATCCATTGCAGCACTTTAGTCCTGACAGTCATCTCACCATGTTTCTGTGATGGTGACTATGTCATAACTGTCCTGCTGCAGAATGGCTTCCAGCTCTCCCTGTTTGTTGTTCATGTTGCATGCATTGGTGTAGATGCACTTGAGCTGGGCTATCGATTTCACCCCCAACATTGGCATGCCACCCTTAGGCTCAACTCTAGAGAACTTGGTTCTCTCCTATTCCTCCTTTGCACCTAGTTTAAAGCCCTTTCAATGAGCCCATCCAACTCATGCAGGAGGATCCTTTTCCCCCTTTGAGACAGATGAACTACATCTGTCGTCAGCAGACCTGGTGCCATATAAACTTCTCCATGATCAAAAAATCCCATGTTCCATCAGTGGAACAAATCTCTGAACTACGTGTTAATCAGGTGTGTTTTCCTCTTCCTTTTGTCATTCTTCCCTGCTGCTTGTGGCATTGAGGAAAACACTCCCTTGTGCACCTGAGCCTTCAAACAATCGTCCCAATGCCCTGAAGTCCCATGCATTGCTTGGTCACCAGTGTGTTGTAGCAGTATGGACTGGATATGTACTACACTGCTCTGAATAGATACTAATGTATAACAGAAGACATGCTGATGAAAGCTGAAAAAGCAGATTAAGCCTTATTTCTGGATAATGTGGAAGCAAGAAAAAAATCTGAAGAAAACATCTCCAGGCAGTAAGTGAGCATCTCTGCTCCAGGCTGCTGAGAGTACCTTATGGGACAGATGCTGGGAAGAGCAGCTGGCTGCAGGGCTGCAGGCTTTGGGCTTCTGGAAGAGGGGCTTTGGACAGCAGGAGTGAATTCCTTAGGAGAAAGGTGTGATACTCTGCTTTATTCTGTAGCCAAGTCATCCACTCAAGCAAGGAAAGTTATTCTTGGTACCTTTTCCTGAAAACTTCTTGATGACATTCTGCAAATAATTCTACCACCAATACTGAGTTGGAACTTAGCCAAAGGTAGGAGGGAAAGAAGAATTTTGACCTATGAAAAGAATACTGTAGAAATCAGCACACTATTGGTCAGAGCCATTTCACAGTCATAATACGTCTCTCATGTACTATACCATTAAGATCACTTTCCCTGCCTGACATGATCACTTTCACTGACAAATTCTCATTACCAGTACACACTTCAGAAGATGTGACTGTGAAAGTCCTTGAATAAAATAAAGAAAATGGACCACAGTATCTAGAATGTGAACATTTAGAAAGCTTAATACAAGTGTGAATTCTCTGGAATAGACTTTCTTTTGTAGTCCAGTGAGACAATTTCTTGCTTAAATAGCAGGGAACTGACTGAGATGCATTTTAAGCTAGGTCATACATTATATTTTCTGCCAAATATAATTAAAAATGTATTGAAATTGTGCAAGCTACAGTACACATTAAGTATTTGAAGATTTAACACCATGAGAAGCACTGCTGCTGTTCTGCTTTTGGCAGTTGACATTACCATGGCAAAAAACATGCTGAGTTAATAGAGTGTCTGCATGTTGGAAAGTAGAAGCATGATTGGAGTTGAGAAAAGCAATTCACAGAATCACAGAATCACAGAATCATCTAGGTTGGAAAAGACCCATGGGATCATCATGTCCAACCATTAACCCTACCCTACAAGTTATCTCCTAGACCATATTCCCCAACACTACATCTAAGCGATGCTTAAACACATCCAGGGATGGTGACTCAACCACCTCCCTGGGCAGCCTATTCAAGTATCTCACCACTCTTTCCGTGAAGAAATTTTTCCTAGAGTCCAGTCTAAACCTATCTTGTTTCAGCTTGAAGCCGTCCCCTCTGGTTCTAATTACGCAAGAGAAGAGACCAGCACCAACCTCTCTACAATGTCCTTTCAGGTAGTTATAGAGAGTGATGAGGTCTTCCCTCAGCCTCCTCTTCCTCAAACTAAATAGACCCAGCTCCTTCAAACGGTCCTCATATGATCTAATCTCCAGTCCCTTGACTAGCTTCATTGCCCTCCTCTGCACCTGCTCCAGCACCTTGATATCTCTCTTGTACTGAGGTGCCCAGAACTGGACACAGTATTCAAGATGAGGCCTCACCAGTGCTGAGTACAGGGGGACAATCACCTCCCTACTTCTGCTGGTCACATTATTTCTTATACAGGCCAGGATACCATTGGCCTTCTTTGCTACCTGGGCACACTGCTGGCTCATATTCATTTGCTTGTCAATTAGAACTCCCAGTTCCCTCTCTGCGAGACAGCTCTCCAGCCACACTCCCCCAAGCTTGTAGCATTGCATGGGGTTCTTGCAGCCCAAGTGCAGGACCTGGAACTTGGACTTGTTGAAACTCATACCATTAATACTAGCCGAGAGATACAGCCTAAGTCTCTCTGGAGAGCCTCCCTATCCTCAAACAGATCAACACACCCACCTAACTCGGTGTCATCTGTGAATTTACTGATGTAAACGACTCTATGTTCTCATCAATATCTTTAACATCAATAAAGATGTTCAAGAGAAAAGGTCCCAACACTGAGCCCTGAGGAATGCCACTTGTGACCTGCTGCCAGCTGGATTCAATACCATTAACCACTGCTCTCTGGGCCTGTCCATCTAGCCAGTGCTTGATCCAGCAGATCATATTCTCATCCAGGTCATGAGCAGCCAGTTTTTCCATTAGAAATCTATGGGGAACAGTGTCAAATGCTTTCTGGAAGTCCAGGTAGACCACATGCAAATTCACTGAACTAAACTTCACCTGTAATACAACTTCTTGAAATTCTCCTTTAACTAAACACATTTGTGGTGAAAGTCTAACAAATAGAGATTAGAGCTGTCTAGGAACACAAACAGAAAGGGAATTTTTCACTTACCTACTAATTCTGCAAGTTTTGATTTCTACTCTTATTGGAACTAATCCAGGGTTTTCAAGTTTTAAGTCCTTTACAATTTTTTCCCTTTCCTTTATGAAATATGTTCAAACATCTTATTAAATTATGAAGACTGATTTTGAACCTCAAGATCATCAAGAGTAACATAAATTTAAGACCAGGGAGAAATTTCCTGAAAGCTGCAGGTTTTTGATAGGGTAAGTGTGAAAAGATACTTAAATGTGTACTTTACACCAGACAAAGATGAAACACACTTGCTCACATTCAGTCAACATTTTTTTTCCTTCTCTGCTAGCTCAATAAAATACCCTATTTTGAAATTTACCTTCTAGATTTGTGCTGTCTCTGGCCAACAACAGAGTTTTTTATTAAGCCAAACCTTAATCTAAACCATTCTCAGTAGTAGGTTGTCAAGTCTCTGTTCAAATTTCCCTTTGAGCGTCTCAGAAAATCCACTTAATGGACTTGTCATTCATGATAGTCTATCTGCTGTATTATAACTCCTGACTTATTTTTTTTTTCCTTCGAGGAGAAGAATCTCTGGTCATTAGTTTAATGACTAGAGAAGCACTTCTCACGTATTCTTTTCTTCAGTTCAAGTAATATAATACATATCAGACATTTTTCTTGGCAGACAGGAATTCCTGTTTATACAAAACTCCCTTGCTATAGGTTATTTTTCAAAGTCTATAATTATTTTTATGTCTCATAACCCACCAAAGTTGCTTGTGATGTTGAAGAGTAGCTTATCTCAATCCAGTGTAATTCTTGGCTGATGGCCTGACAGTATTATCTAGATTTGGAACGGCCAAGGACAAATCCAGTACTGAAGTGATGATAAAGTGCAGGTGGGACTGCAAGCTTTCCAAATCACATAAAATGACAGGAGAGCTTTCCTAAAAGATATTTTTAATTTGCAAAATAATTGAAATCAATGAGTATGTCTGTGATGTGTAAGTAGCAGAAGAAAAATTACAATGTATTCTTTGTCTGCAAATGATTGTACTCATCAGAATTTTAAAAACCTAATATTAGAGTCAGTGAAATATTAACAGATCACGTTCTGCATTACAGGTTCTTTTCAGTGAATGTTGTGGTCCTTTATTTTGTGCTGTGTATGTGTATGTCTTATGTGAACAACGGCAAAGAAGATTTGATGAGATATTAGATTAGAAATTTACGCATCAACTCTCAACATTTGGAAATATTTTTATTATCAGAACAATGAAAAATAAATGTTCATACAGTGTATGGACTGCCTGCTCCTTAAAATCCACAGTTAATTCATCATTTTGCAGTTACATAGGAAGAAAGAAACCTGGCAAAGGCATAAAGAATCACAGATGCAGGAAAGTCAAAAGGTTAAAGAACAGGCATACTAATGGGAGCAGGAGACAGATAGGCAGTGAACTTCACATGCCCAGTTTGCCTTAGAAAATGGTAAACAGAGCAGCCCAACAAAGCACGTCTTTATGCAGGCTGTTTGGAAGGAGCTGGGTACTGGAGCCCAGTACTGTTCCCAGGCAAGTACTGAGAGCCAGGTGAAGCTCTATCCTCATGTAGCAACTGCACTGTCAGTGCCCTAGGCACTTTATTGAGGGCTATGTTTTGCATCAGTGCATAATGCAAGGTGCATAAAGAAATATGTCTATATTAGATCATTGAAGAAAACCAAACGGAAGTATTGAAGGTTAGTTATGTGCCAGTTAGGAATGCAAAATAAATTTGAAAATTAAAAAAAAGGAAGTTGAATCACCCTTTATAGTAATTTTTTTCCCAAGTCAAAAGAACATTTTAGATTATTTCCAGATTAGTCTTGCTTATTTCTTTTGTCTTTATGGGTGAAAATATTTAGTTTAATGCAGAGCCTGCAACTCTGACATATCAAGTAGTCAGGAGCTGAGACTGTCATGGCAAAGCCTATAGCTGTGGCCAGAAATGTAACAGCCCAGTTATCCCATTGCCTTTCACCCCTTCCGTTTCCAAATACTCTTCCCATGCTATTACCCTACTGAATGAAGCAATTTTTTTCCCCCAGAGTTCTAGTTATCAACCTGAAAGATCTATAGTTCCATTCAAACTTGCAGAGGTTCTGGAAGAGTTTTTGTTATTGATGATGCTGAAGATAAGAAACCCTGTATGATTCAAGCTCTTTCTCCAACAGCTGATGAAAAAGATTTTGTGATATGGTTGACTGTAACAGTAGGAGTTGTTCCTATGTTCCTGGGTAAGCAGACTTTTTTTATTTCTTTTTTTTTTCTGTTAAATTGGTTTTTTTGATGCCTACAAATACGATTAGTCAGTCTTTAGAAAAAAATTAGCAATACTCACTGTTATACCTACAAGCTATAGTTTTCATACATCAATGGGTTAGATTTCTCCATCTTACTGCTTTCATAATGTTAAAAGGAAAGCAAACAGCAAGGATTGCAGTCACTCTTTTCATTACTGTTTACAAGCTTTAAGTAATGAGAACTAAATGAATAATTATTTTTTTGGTTTCTAATGTTAAGGGACAACAGGTATTGGTGCCAAAAGCTTAGGAATGTAATTTTTGAGGATGCTGTGAAAAATGGCAGATAGTATACATACAGCAATGTTGTTTGTTAATAGTTTCAGACTCCTGTATCTAAATGGATCATGAGATTGCTGTGTGGCTATTCAATACCTGTGAATCTCAGGTAAATGTACAGCCATAGATATTTCCTATGGCATTCAGAAGAAATTTATTTACGAGTGAAACAGAGTACAGATTATCAATAGATATCTAAGTGCATGTTCACTACCTGCAAATTTTTGCCATATCTTAAATATAGTATGTCAATTTCTTATCATCCATCTACTATCTTCAAAACTATAATTTCTCAGTATTTTTCCTTTAGATGGAATTTGGAAACTAATACAAACCTAGAAAAATACTAAATGGATCTCTGATTTGAGACTCATTAAAATCCAATTTGGTAAAAATGATAAGTGCATTCACATTAACTTCAAGGCTGTACTGAAAGTCCCCTTTCAGCTGTCCAAGAGGTTAAATTCAGAGTAAGCAGACATAATTAATGATGCTTATAGTAAAGCTTTCATTTTGAGAAGTCTTTTTAATATATATAGTCTTTTAAATTTATGTTTTTCTGGTTAATATATTTTAAAAATAAAATAATTTTTCATGCAAAAATGTATTAATACATATTTTATTTGTATTACTTCTGCCTCTGTTTGGAGTTTAGGAGTCTGTATTGAAAGCTGAACCTATTAATGCTATTAAACCCCTTTTGTCTTCTCATAATCCTTGAAGTCTGTCAACAACTTCAAAATCATCTGATATCTGTTAAGCTCTTCTAACCCTAACTTTCTCTTCCCTGACACCCAGAAGGCTGGTTTCATAAAAACAAAGTAGAAGACTAAAGACACTAAGTTACTCATAAGCACAGCAATAGAAATGTCTTCAAAAATTACTTCAAAAAGAAAAGTACACAATTTTAATTTGTATTCACATCTTTGAAAATATTGCACCAAATCATGACAAAATCTTAAAATATACTGTATGATACTTGACTATTTATATTAAATTCAATTTCAGCACCTTTTTTCCACAATTAATTTTGTGCTTAAGTTTGTTAACTGTTTAAACCAAGTTTTGAATTGCTATTAAATTGTATGATACTTAGAAGTGAATACATTTGCTGCTGGCTTACGTGAAAAATATAATTTTCTGACTGAGTTATCTGCAAAATCCTGACTTACGCTCCATGATCATACTCTTGTCTCTGTTTTTCATGGAAACTTTTAGCAAGATTAGTTAAAACCTGAACAGAAGATGAGTAAGCTAGATATTTAAAAAAATGTGGTATGAAAATGCTGTCACTATTTTCAAACCTTTGTCTGTGAGGAAATTCTTTTCTTTGTACAGTGTGAGCATTTGCTCCTACACTCTCCTTTGCCATGGCAAGGACTCATGTGTGGCTAACATCCTTGGCAGGGTAATTTGCCATGTCTAACTGGCTGTCCTTCCCCTGACATGCCAGCAGAAGGAAAGGCAGGATCTGGGGACAAACAATAACCATACTTAAGAGCTTTTCAATTCCAAAATTATTTTTCTACATTCTTGTACTAAGTACATAAACACTACTAACAAGGTACATTTTTTTTTTTTTTTCTCCTGAGGTATGAAAGAATAAATGGGAAGGCTCCTATTCAAATGTCAAAATATTTAGTTTAGCAGATAATATGTTTTCACTCAGACATTACAATTACTTAAATACATTGTCATGAAAAAGCAAACAACAGAGTTCTTTAAGAAGTTCAGTTATTTATCCTGCAAAGTGTGACAGAAGCCTCAGAAGCCCTCTCAGGGTCTTGGGTGGCTTGTTCTAAGTTGGTAGTTCAGGGCATCATTTACTACTGCCTCCATCTCATTGGCAGCAGCATCACTTGGGAAGTAAATGCATTGATCAGAAACGAATATTTATGTGTGTGCCTTTTAAGAGTTTAATTCTAATCTGGAACAGTATTTTAAATGTGAAATGCAAACATTTATTTCACCCATTTTTTAAAAGAAAAGTGTATTTCAGGACCTGTAGCACTACACTAACTCAACGTTTGTCCTCTCTGTCAATAGGTGGCACTAGGAATTTTCACATACAAGTCTGTTGAATTACACCTTCAGTTATTAAGACATATGAATAATCCTGTATAAACATTTCTCTGTATAAGATGCTTTTGAAATACCACGATCCGTGTCCTTCAGTTATTTACAGTAGTGTCATTCCACTATTTCAAGAGGAGTTGCTAAAGAAATATAATGATTATTTACATTACTGTTCACGTTTTTGAAACTGGGACACATTTGTGGCTGTTTTCTAAGCTGTTTCTTTTCCATCATTCTTGTATGATGTCATTTGTCAAAATTGCTTTATGAGCTTTCTAGGATACTTATCAGAATATGACAAATGTTGCAGTTGAGCTGTAATGAATACTTTCCACAATTTTTGCCAGTCTAGTTCAATGGAATAAGGAGATGAAAGACATTTGCAGCATATTAGAGGAGGTTTCTCCTCAGGGCAGCACTGCAGTGGCAAGATGCTCTCGCTAGATTCCCTTCGTGTTGAATAGGGTCTGATGGTTAAATGTGCTTCGTGAGGAGGATGTATCTGTGAACAAGTTCTTTGACTCATTTCCAAAACAGCTGTGGTATGGCAACCTCCAGAGCATGATGCAAACAAGCTTCTGCTGGTCCCAGTGGGAGGTGGTCTTTACTGAGAGCATCTGAGAGGGTTGCAGCTCTAGCAAGGAATGGAGCATGTAAGCATTTTTTCTTTTTAATTTTTTTTTTCTTTTTCTTTTTAATTGACTCTGTCAATAACTTTATGCTACAGAAATTTGAATAAAATATAACCACCCTTTTAATGCCTCCTCTTCTGACCTTGCTGGTGGTCAACATATTTTAACTGGACTGAGGTTACCACTGTTCTTTTTGCATCCAAGAAGAATCTTGTTATATGTGGTATTTGAAAAGGTGCACTTTTTTGAAAAGGTGCACTTTAGTGAAATCTGTGTGGAAGCCAAACCAAAATTTGAAACTGGATAAGAAAGAAATTGCAAGGAAAAAAAAACCAAACCACAAGAACAAAAAAAGGGATAAAAGAAAATAAGGGAAATTAAAAAAAAAAATGGGAACGCTTTTCACAGAAATAGAAAAGTAAAGGGAAAAATATATAGGGAGAAGAGCAGTAAATGCAGGATTAAAAGACAGTGCAGAGAAGTATTGGAATGATAACAAAAGAAAACAATGCAGTAATGTCAATTTTTCAAATAGGCTATTCCTCAATGCAAATAAAAGTTATTGCTAGAAAGATACATTTTTCAGCATCAGGTGGCATATGCTGAACAGTATGTTAACAGATATTTTTATGTAGAAACAGTTCCCTCTGTACTTTGTAAACTGCATCTCTCCTTTGAGTAAAGAAGCAAAGGGTAAGTAACATTGGCAGAGAACTTGACAGGTGAGCTCAGCCAGTGCTGCTGGTCCCTGACACTGTCTGACATGGTGTTGGAGTAGTGCTGACCTCTTCTGTCTAACCCTACATCAGTAGGCTTCACCTGGTTTACACTAAACACATACTCAGAACTCCAGATTAGCTCAGTCTGAACAAAACCCAGTTGTAGCACCTTCCAAATAAATGCACACAGCAGGCTATGCTGAGTGTACCATTTTATTTGAAAACATTAGTTAACAGAGGAGCTATCTCTTAACTATTCTGTGATGCTCTCCCTCTGGGGGACTTAAAGAGGACTGTAAGCCAGACAGCTTCATGGTTAAGTTTATATTCCTGGACCAGACCAGCAGGGAGACTAAACCTGGAAGCTGAAGACCTACCTCCATATGGGCAAAGAGCAGCAGAAGCAGCCACTGACTGTGGAGGCTTCACTGGTAACATTGCTGCTCACAGTGAGACTCTTCCAACACTGGTTTGTTTTTTTTGGAATTTTGTGTTTTATTTATTAACGAAACACCATAATCACGCCTTAGGTATAATGTCAAAAAGCTCACACAATGTTTTTTCTGATGGAAAAAAACCCCTTTTTGGGTCCTGCACCTGTCAATGAGTGCATAAGTGGGAATCTCTGGAGACAGATTAAGCAAACTGAGTCTGTCTGAAAGAAAAGGAGGAGGTTGCTGGGCAGTGCAGAGCCTGCAGCAGCCATCCACTGAGAATGTAGCTGCTATCCCAAATGCCATCATGCTTCTCCAGCAAGAGACAGGAGACCGTCTTCCTTGAGACTGCAAGTAGCAGAGAGGGGTGGGGAATCCTTCTGCAGCTGTGAAGTTTGCAACTCAAGGACAGTCAGTCTCACAGCCTGGATCATCTTATATCTGAAGAATAGGAGTAGAGAGAGAAAGGCAGTGGAATCCTCTTAGGACCTTGTCCAGTCTCTGCATCCAAGGTGCTGCCCAAGCCACCTATGCCTCTTCTCCTTAGCAAAGAGAGTCTGAACAGCTGTTTTCTGGATACTTTACTGTTTCTTAATGGTTCTCAGTCATTAGGCTCATGACAATCAGAACTATTTCGGGAGGGACCCATGTTAGTGACCTTCTTTAGGAGGAAGGAAAAACCTTCTGCAGGGAAAGAGTGCCATTATAAATCTCTGTCTTAGAAAAACTTTTGCTCAGCTTTACCTAGCTAATGGTTTTAGAGGAACATGTATGTATGTATGTATGTAAAATCATACACAACTACAGTGGAACAGGATGAAAATACAAATACCATGTGGCAAGCATCACATATAGTTAACACACCAACAAAATATGCTCATATGCTGTAGTGTTAAACACAACACAGGAAATTATACAAACAAATTCAGAACAGAACTAAGCATATAAACTCAGTATTTCTCAGCAGGGTTTGATGGCACAAGTTGTTTTCACACTTCCTTGTGGGATTTTAATGCAATTTGCATTGACATCTGACAAATGATTGCTGAAAATGTTTATATGACATTCAATGTACATTGCAAAGTTTCCTAACAGACTTTGCAATAGCTGTTATATTAAATTTGCATCACCGGTCTTTTTTCAAATGAAATAACAACATTTTGAAAACATTAAAATGATTACCAGGAAGAAGCATTAAAAAAAAATCTGATTCATTTTGCATTTTCAAAGACCTCTGCTATTTTCTGAAGTCCCCATTTATCTCAGAATTTTGAGCTTGTTATGTTGTCAAAGCTTTTGCTTTTGATTAACATACATCTTCCTAAATATTAATTTGTTTTGGAAAGCACATTTTCTTAACATTGCTCTGCAAAGTTGTATGCAATGTCCTTTTAAGATGCTCTGATACTGAAAACTTTTTATATTATTGACACTGCTGTTTTCTTTTGTATTTAATGTTTTCATTTGTTACTTTTTGGGTACAACAGAAAATATCTGTCTGCTGTTAGAGGCTAGGATTGATAATATACATGGACTTGTTCTTATTATTGCTGCTCCCTACTTGTTACTCAAATGGGTCCATCAAATCCCTTTCCGTCATCACAGGCCCTACAAAGGACTTTGTAATTTCTTATCATGGCTTTCAGTATTGCCTTTCAGCAGCCTGATTAGATATAGTAGGGCCCCGGTCCCTGCTGCCTTTGTGCATTCTCTAAGCAAGATTTTCCCTGCCAACAAGGTACAACATTCTTCTGCGAAGAGAACTTGTGGAGGAGGCAGCTTTTGCTGACCCAATCCATCTGTTCACTTGTGCTCTTCATGGCTGGAATTCTGTTTCTTTCTCATCCTGAATTTGACCAGTATTTTATCTTCAAACTATTCTTTAGAACTGTTCTTATTGTGGATATTTCTTCATTGATTCAGATTTTTATTTATCACAATGTCTTGATCAAGAAGGGTGGCTTACTGCATCGTACTAGTGAGAGGAAATACTAGTTTTTATTTTAAAATTTATAAACTACATGATTAAGAATGTTTTATTGCCATTTCGATTTTGACCTTGGATTTTATGCCATAAAATACTGAAACTGCTGCTTTTGTATGAAATGTCATCCTGCTTTTCTTCTAAGCCCTGAAGTTCTTGACAAAAAATTTATTCAGAAGTGTTTTTTCAGTAGCTTTTACTGTGTAGCACCTGCCTGCTGGCTAAGCTAGTAATCATCAGGAGTTGCAAGCTAAGCCTGGGGATTCACATACCATGTATGTTTTGTCAGAACAGTGTCTTTTCTTTAACCTACAGAATACTGGGTTAGCAAAAATAAAATATTCCTAAAGGAGAATTAGAAAGATGGAAATTCTTGATCACGTAACACAGTTTTCTTCTTATGTTTCTCTTTTTTTTTTTTTTTTCTCATCCATGCAGTGACAGCAGTGTTGAATACTAATTTTGCAGATAGACTGGTTTTCACAGAGAAAAATTGAGCAACTTATTTAAGGTCATCAGGCACTGATTTTATGAATTGCTGAAAGTCTCCTGAGAGTTGTTGAAGCCTGATCCCACTGGACTAAAGGAAAAAAGCCTTAGATCTCTTTAGAAACATATGCATTATGGATTTATGACTCATCTATAATAAAGTCAATACTCAAAGCACACTGTTAATGTACCAAAATTACACAGAGAGAGGTTAGTTTTGTGGTTATGAAAAGAATTGCTCTCGGAAGCATCAATTTTTTTTTTTCCTGAAACATCTTAATCTTCCTTTGTGCTCATGGATAAACTTCTAGGAGTCAAAGTTACCCTGCCTGAGAATTTGAGTTTGATTGTTACTAGATTGTTTTTAGATTTAAGGCATAATTATTTATGTCTTATTTCTATATCACATCACAGAAAGGTTTTGTGAAAGAAAATAGAAATAAAAAGAACTTCCTTATCATCAACGGACCTGTCCTAACTTATTTTTGTCATTCCTGTGTAGATGTACGGATGTGTCCTGAGGCACATTACACAGGTTTCACCAAGGCAAGGAAACAATGACCCACTTTGGGAATCCTGCCTGTTTTCTCACTTTCAAACCCAGCAACTGCTGTTGAAACATACCAGCTGACATAATCTTTTCCATTAAAATACAAACCGAGGAGATGTTTCTAAGATAATCTCCCTACACCCTAGAACTATTGAAGTTTGAATGCCATTTGTTCTTTTTCTGAATAGCCACTAAATAGGGAAACAGATTTCATTTTGATTCAGTGGAATTGCCAAGTAATTTTCCTGTGGTCTTTTATGCTACCTAGATTGAGCTTCTTGTTACAACACTTTATTATATGTCATTAAATTCATGAAACATTGATTCATCTCATGATGCTGACTGACTAGGTGATAAAGTAGCTGATGAAATTCAACACTGGTAAGTACAAAGTAATTCTCTCCAGAAAAACAAATCAAACTATACATACCTAATGAGGGGCTTTAAATTAACCATTACAGCTCTGAAAGAAGATCTTTAAGACATATTGTATAGGATTACAAAAACATTATCTCCGTCCTTAGAAGCTGTAGAGAGTAGTGGAATATTTTAAGAAAATTCTTGAGAGAAAACCAGAAGTGGTTATACCACTGAATATCTCTTTGGTATGCCTGCATCTTTCCATGTGTGGAAACACACCTTTCTGAACTTGAATAAAAAAGAGATAGCAAAATTCTAAATAAAGTACAGAGACAGCCAGGGAAAATGGTCAGAGTTACAGAACAACCTCCCCTGAAGAAAACTGAAATGTATCAAGCTCCTTGGTCTAGAAAAAGGAATGACTCAGATATGACAGAAATCTGTTACATCATGAATGAAATAGAGGACATTTGAAATACTTAATTGACATTTTGAACAATATAAGTCTAGAGGCACCAATGTCAATATTCAGACAGAAAGTTTGAGAACAAGCTACATACTCCTCCACACAGTATCTAATTACTGAACCACTGCCAGAGGATGCAGATGCCAAATGTTTACATGGTTTTCAAAAGGTAATTAGACAAACCCTTGGAATAAATTAAAAAAAAAAAATAAAAAATCTACCAGGGGCAATATAAATCCAAAGATACAACCTCTTGCTTAAGAAGTCCTCAACTTCTGAGCATCTGAATGCTATGAGGGTTTCAGTGTTCCTGTATGCTTGTCTACCTACACCCCTGCCTATGTATATGGCCACTGTTGGACGTCATACAGGTCCAGGTCCACACTGCAAAGTTCAGTGCAGTGAGAGGATTTCTCACATTAGTTCTCCTGTAGTATTAATAGGATAGCAGATGAAAAAGCATCAACAGAGAAACAAAGTGATCTTCAAACAGGTTTATTATATTGTGTTCCTAGACTGCAGTGCATTGTAAAGATAGATGAGTCACAAATGGAGAAATTGATTGGAGATTTCTTGGGTCAGATCATTCACTTGGACAGGTAAGTCTGCTAATAGCAGAGAATCAATGACAATTTGTTCTGTCTGCGAAGTTGCCCCATGTGGCATGTCAGCCGCTACTTATACCATCATAGTTTTTATCTCAATGTCTAGCACAGCATCTGGTGTTTTATGCATGACCATTAGCTTGGTCTGAGAAGTATAATGGAAGGCATTAGGTTTTTACCTTCAACCCTAGGAAATGGGCACACATTAGGCTGCCTGTTTTGTGCAAAATGGAGCTACTTGAGTTTAATGGTTTCATATGAACAAAACATTTGAATGCCTCCCAATATTTTTGAGAACTGTGCAGATTTCATATTGGTTGAAAAGACAGTGCCTCAAGAGGGTGTTTCCCCATGTAGTAGAAACAAATTAAAAAATCCAGTAAATTTCATCTTCCTAGTCCTTCCATCAAAAGTTTTGGTAGAGATAGGAGAATTAGATTTTGAACAACTCAGACATTTGTACTTAACATACATGTAAGTACACCATACTCCTTGACTGGCAAGCATTTCATATTCTTATTCTGTGAAATAAAATCCACTATTTTCTTCACAAGATTTGACTTAGGCCATAGGTCTGCATTGTTTCTCTATTTGTAGTCTATAGGCTTTATGTGTAAACACAATAATGAAAAAAAAATAGTCATCTTGCCTAATTAATAATTTATTGTTATTTCTTCTGTTTCAAAGCAAACTGCTTCCAATTTTCTACTTCCTACAGGGTTTCCTGACCCATAACCAATCTGGGAAAGGGATTTGTTGATATTGCTCTATTTTGGGGCATGACAAATAGATGCTACATCAAACATCTCACATATTATAAGAACTGTTTTAATTTTTTTTTTTATACTGCAGAATTTTCAGAATCTCATTAAAAGCCAGCTATGAAAAAAATTGTTTGTTATTTGATTTTATGTAATATTTTTAATTGATAATCAATTGCCATTAAAAAAACAGGTGCTGTTGGATACATATCCCCTTAAGCAGTCATTTGGACTTCTGGATTCAGGACTCATTAGTTGAGATACACAACACAATCCACAGGAGATGAAACTCCTGTCAATTAGGAGACCCCTAGTAGAAGTAATCATACACATTTCTTGAGCTTCTCAGGGAGTTTTAATAATTCTTTAAACAGCTGTTAAGTAATTACCATTATTGAATGACATTTCCTTGTATCTATACTATATCATTATTAACAGAGATCCAGAGGAATTTTATTAAAAAATAGTATGTTGGAATTTTTGAAAATATTAGATAGAGCTAACTTTGTAGCTGCATTGAAGTTTTACATTTGATACTTTAAATTGATCTTGTAACTAAAAAAAAAAGTTTAAACATTTAATAGAATGTAAAAAAATGGACCTCCTTTTCTTTATTTGAAAAGTTCCAAAATAATATTCTCATTGGTGTTGAGAGGGGGAGTGCTTTGGCCTACAAGAACATTGTAAAGAGACCTGACTTGAGCAAAGTCATTAAATTTTGCCTGTTTTGCATAATATGATCAAGTGAAGAAATTAAATTTATTTAATATGCATTTACTACACATCTATCTGACTTTATACTCCTAAAATGAATCTTACAATAATGAATTGGAAGATTCACTTTTCCAATGTTAATGAAATTAGTTCTGCATTTTGCAAATGTTAATGTTGACGAAGCTGCACTTTGTGGATAAAATGTAATATGGATATTTGGAAAAAATGTAATACCATCTTTTTTTTTGCCACTTGAACACTGAAAAACATGGGCGTTCTTGATGCTGCAAACAAAGGAGATCAACAGTACAGAAAGTAGAATATTTTGCTTTTGTAATAATTAAAATATCAACGGAGTGTTAGGTTCTAATTTTTCAGATATAAGATCAAACAGCCTGGAAGACCTTGCCATAGAAATACAGTCATCAGTAGAAACCCAATAGATGAAAAGGTGTGAAAAAGTAAGATATCCACAGGAACAAGAACAGGTGTTCTTGTATACTATGTGCTAGCACGCTAAGGCTGTTATGGTAAGGGATACTTCAGAACCTTAACCTTCTATATCCTTCCTGTTCATGTTTCCTCCATTTTCCTCCAGTGCTTCATCTTACTACACTGACATTCAAACTTTTTAAAGAAAAATGGAAGGTCCTTAATTAAAAAGCAACTGAAGTTGAAAACACTCATTTTATGTCATACTAATGCTTTATGAATGACGTCTATTATTTTGTGTATAAATTGACACTGCATAATAATTTAACACACGCATTGATTTATCAGTTCCTCAGTGGTACTCAGACCTTCTACATAATTTACTCTGAAATTGATAGTAAGGCTATAGCTGGTGGTAGTAAGCTACAGAACATGGTGTAATGGCTCTTATTCTATGATCACAAGGAATGGAAGTACCTGTCCTTGTTTTGAAACACTCCTTCCTTTTTAAGTCTTTAAGATAGACAAAGCTGGTAAAAAGTGGAAGCTACAATCTTGCCAAGAAATTGATTCATCTTGCCAAGAAATTGAATAATCTTGCCAAGAAATTGCATCATCTTGCCAACTGCAGTACATAGCAGATACTATTTACTATTTGCAACAGCTCAAATTTACTGTTTTCCTGTGCAATTACAGCATGTTTTTCTCTTGACATCTGTAAGTGGGATGTTTTGTTGTTAAAAGAGAAGGAATGAATAAAAAAGCAAAATCTTCCAGAAGGGGAAGAACAATGAACAAATAATAAAAAAAACCCAACAAAAAAACAAACAAAAACCCCAAACAATCAAAAACCCCAAACAAACCAACAAAAAAAAACACAAAAAAAACCCCCCAAAACAAAACCCAAACAAACAAAAAGCCAGCCAACCAACCAAAACCCACAAACAAACAAACCCATAACAAACATGTAGAAACAGCCTGACTGATTTTTTTTAAGTAGCTTTCAAGAAGGTGCCCAGCTGCCACTCTGGAAATCATTCATCTGCTATGTGTAAATTGCACTTAGCTATCAAAAAAACATTTTCTTGCACATGGTAGGTGGTAGATGCATCAGTAAGGTAGACTGGGGATGGGTCCAGCACACCGTTACTCAGTTCTGCATCTAGGAACCATTGCATCTTCATTTTGGAACGAGACAAAAGGGAAAATGTGATCAAAAGCACCATAATGATGCACTCAGGATTACCAGCAAGGCACAAATAGACAATTAGTTGCACTTTGTTGGACATCCCAGAGAGATCTACTATGAATCTATTAATTAATATTAAATTCAGTATTAGACTGCTTTAGATGCATAATCCTAACTGTTTATTTATTGGCTTGCTAACCACAGTCATTACTTTTTAGTGATGTCAAAAGCCATTCACAAAAGGTAGCAAATCTTTCAACTTGGTACTCTTACAAAAGAATACCTACCTTGTTAAGTGTGCTAAAAGAACCATTAGCAAATCAGAAGCAGGCAAATCCTTTCTTTCGTTGTCAGAAAATAGTCTTAGAAGACAGTAGAATGAAGGCATGAACATTATTTACTTTGGAATGTGCTTTCCTTGTGTATCTTGGAATAATAAACTTGGTCTGTGAATAGTCATTCTGCAGAAGACTACATTGTTTAAATTGCTGTGTCTCAAAATTTTGTCAGATAATAATATACCATATTGGTGTACTGAAGGTTCTAGATAAAATTAATGTAAGAATAAAAGCCAGGGTAACAAAACAGGCACAACATTCATTGCTAATATAATTCTCAAGCTATTCACTAGGCTAAGGATTTTGTTTCTGTCATTTCAATTATATTATCTCCATTTCATTTTCCTTCCCACTAAGAGGATTATAGTTCCTTTCTAAAATTAATTTAGTGTCTGTGGATAGTTGCATTTTGCTAGGTCCAGTCAGTGAGGCTAATTTTACATATTGATTCATATAATTTAAGTCAAAAAAGATCACTAAAATTGCTTAGTCTGATCTGTATCACTTGGGTCATATAGTTTTCCACAGGTATTTAACTTATCGGTTGTGTATGAAGTAAGTATTTCGTTGAATAAGAAATAAAATAATGAATCCATTTTCTTCAGTGTATTGTTCACTACTTAGTCATGTTTGCAGCCACAAAATAAAGGAATAATTGCCTGTTTGTAACCATTGATTATTGTTTGAGGAGACCCTTAGGATCTTGTATTCCTTGTATTATTTTTTTAAACTGTAAACTATTTCTCAGGAAGTGTGTGTGTGTGTGGTGTAATTCTCTTCCATCTGTCAACATGTTTTAAAAACATAGTATTAAAACTATTGCATCTTTTTCATACCGTGCTTCCAAATTGCCTCCATCATTTTATTCACTGCTGTCAATTTATACAGGAAAAATTTCTTATGCCATTTCTGTCCATTACACATCTTGGAAGCTCATGTTCACTTCTTTGGCCCATGAGATTTACAAATCTATTTTAGAATCATTCATTTCCCACACAGTGTCCTACTCCATAGTTGTCATGTCTTTCCAGATATATAAACTTGCAACTGACTATATGAAACATACATTTGGCTCAATAAAGTATGAAAGGAACCAATTTCTTTGTATGGCTGCTCTGAACTCCTGGCTATTTATTCCTCTTACAGTGTTGTTTATCCATTTTATAATTTTTTTAAAAACTGGTATTATTTCATATTTAATCTGCATTATGACTGGAAATCTTGAAGCGTGTTGAGGCTAAGTGGAACCTTGCTCATACTCCATGATGATTCCATCAGACAGGAGCATCTAAAAAGCTGAAATGCAGCCCTGTTTCTAATATCAGAACATGGAGTGCTTCTAAGTCAAATGCTTGGTGTCATTACCTCTAATAATCAAACCTGTAATTTTCTGAAATAATTAAACTGAACTGTTTGACAAGATACATTTTCTAGGAAAGCATGTTGATTGCTTGGATTATGTTTCTATTCTTTGTCTTATATTAATTATAGTTCTTTATATTCATTATTTTTTGAATCATGTATGAGCTCTCATTATTTTCTCCTGGGCTGATGGCAGGCTAACCTGCCCGTAGTCATGTGAGTCACTCAGCACACCCTGGCTGAATGTTTGCAGTGGCATACTTTATTCATCTGTATTTTCTTTGGCATGCTGAGACTTAATTTAAATCACTAAGTGGGTCAGAGATGTCATCTATCTACAATTCCAGAAAAATGGGGTGGTAATTTTAAAATGTTTTCTCATGGTAAAGCCTCCTCAATAACAACTGGGAAAGCTTTGGTATTATCAATTCAAATATAAACCAGAAAATCTTACTGCATCATTATGAAGAATGCTACAATCAGGTAATGGACTATATTATTAAGCAGGGCTTTTTTTAGTCCAATTCTCATTTCAAAACTTCTTTTCTTGTCCTTAGCCTATGCCTTTCCTTTCCTTTCCTTTCCTTTCCTTTCCTTTCCTTTCCTTTCCTTTCCTTTCCTTTCCTTTCCTTTCCTTTCC